>JBBPBX010067125.1:8399-19488 GCA_038048925.1 Garcialebias charrua
TTTCTTCATCAGTTGTCATGGCGTCGGCTTGGGCGACCACCTGTTCAATCTGTGAAGCTATTTGAATTAAGAGTTTATTAATGTTTTTCTGACTAAATGTTTATCAATTTTTATGTTAAGAGTTAATGCTTAATGAGAGAAAACATTTTAGTTTAGTGTCAAGAAACTATTTGCAATTAGGTTTGATCCGACGCAAGAGTTGTGTGAAAAAACTAAGCTCGTTTTGTTCACATGACCTTGTAGCCTCCTTGGTAACAGATCTAACAAACCCTTCAGATAAGACATGTTTTCTTTTAATGATGCCTAGTACCACTTTACTCTGAAAAACAAGTTTTGAGTGAAGTCATCACACCCACAAGGTATAAAACGGTTACAACGCACTTAGAGTTTTTGAGGGTCTGCTACGAGTCCTGATCAGACGTCGAGCTGCATGATGTATATTCCGAGCCAAACTGTGAAGCCCTCCCAGTTGTGTCAAAAAGTGAGGAATAATGAGTTACATCAATGCCTAAGTTTGTTTGTTGCTGTTAGTACTGTGGCGAGATTAAAACCGACACTTTTGATCTTAGCAGGAAAACTGTTTGTTGCTGTTAGTACTGTGGCGAGATTAAAACAGACACTTTTGATCTTAGCAGGAAAACTGTTTGTATGTTTATTGGATATCTGAAGAGATGTACAACTGTATGTTTTGTCCTTGTTGTTTCCTTTTTCTGTCACAAGACTTCTTTAATAAATATTCATTATTTTTAATTAAGTCTGATGTGTGTAAACTTTTTCCAAACAGCCGTGCCTATCCTAAAACAAACCTGATTTAAAATATGATAAACATTAACCATTTGGGTTGATCTGAAATATCATAGAACACTATTGAGAGGGGTTCTTGTTCTTTGTGGAGCTCCAGTGAGTCCCTTTCTGTGTCGTTGATCCTGTCTACAGGAAGGACACTATAGGTTTGAGGGCCGTCTTCTTGGTTGAGACCGAACCTGTTGATTGTGTCATGGTCGAACTCATTGGTTGAGAAGAGAGCTATGGCCTATGTTGGTTTTGTGAACAAGACTGGCCCCGTGTGATGACTTGGGATCAAGTTTTCTGGGAGTCCTCCCAGAAATGGAATGCCTAGTTTAAAATCATGAAAAACTGTTGAGATCAACCGTCCTAGCCTTGTGTCTTTTGGGATCAGTACCTCTTCTGTGCCTGTGTTACACACAGCAACAGATGTGGTTCTGGAGTTGAGGCACACTTGGCTTGTGGCCTCAATGGACAGTCCTAGGTTGAAAAACACAAGAGATGGTTGAAAGTATGCTTGTTTATGGCTAATAGCTTGTCCAGCTAAAATGTAGATTTTCACCATTTTGTTCACCACCTGAGATGGTACTGTGGTGATTTGGTTGTTGGCAACCTGGCATGGTCTGTCCAGCCTTAAGGTTTTCTGTGTTTAGCACAGGAGGATCCTTTGTTGCTGTATTTAGTGACCATAGCACATTGTTAATGTTCACTCGGATACCTAATCTTACCAAAATGTCAGAGCCTATGTAGGTTGCATGTGGTAAGTTTGGGACCACGAGGTACGGGTGGACCAGTTCTCGTTGGTTCTAGTTCAGTTCAGGTTAATGATTCCATTTGCGGTCATTACCTGTTTACTGTTGGAGTCTAAATGAAAGCGGAAAGCTTTTTTGATCATCTCTAGACCCAAATGTTTTTGAACCAAGGTTTCATAGAAAACTTGGCTGATTGCTGATTTCTCTGTCCATGGGGACAGTGCAGCATCTTCGGTGTGGGATCCTTGGATCTCTATACCTTTTACTACCTATGGTAGGTAGTGTTCAGTGAGCGCTGACTGTTTTAGCCCGCAAAGGAGGCTTTCTTGTTCAGTCAGAGTTGAGTCCATCAGTTGGATCTCTTCTTCCTCACGTGTTTTTGAAGGTTCATTTGTGTCCTCGGATGGGGAGTCCCTTGTGCCTTCTGCGGTACCTGCTGCTAGGCAGTCTGTATCACAATCAGGAGGCACGCTTATTGGCAGGGGTTTGCTCACTGTGCTCCACATTGCTTGTTCACCATAATCTATAATCGCTTCCAAGCGGTTTATAAAATCTTGGCTAACCAAAAATGGGAATGAGTCAACTGTAGACACATGTACCGGGTGGTATAGTGTCGTTTTGCCAATCTGCATGTGAACCATGGCTATAGCTATTAGGGTTGTTCTCATTTCTGCGAGACCCTGCAGTTCTATAGCCCTTTTTATGAGGGGTATTTCTCTGTCCACACTGTTAGCGGCGGCACTTAGATCCTCGAACAGTCTGTTTGACATAATAGTTATGTCGGCCTCGCCGTCCAGGAGTGCTTCATGTATGAGAACCTCTTCTAGTGTGATCGACAGATAAGCTTTCTTAACGGCCACATTTCTGATAAAGTTACCCAGGAACCTTTTAGGTTTTGACCAACGTTCCTTTTTACATTCACCTCTTTCTGTGTAATCTTGGTTTATCTGAACCGTCAGTGCAGTCGCAGTTGTGTCTGAGTGTTCAGTTTGCGACGGGTCACTGTCGTTGATGTGTAAGTTTTCTCCCCTTTTGTCTGATGAGGGGCTCTCGACATCTGTAACAACAATGTCATGGTGGCTGTCAGCGTCTATGGCAACGTTATTTGTGTGCTTTGAGTTATTATCAATGATATTGTTACACATTGCTCCAGGTTGGTTATCCTTGTTTGTATTATTCAAATCTTCTAACAAGTGACGTAGTTTCGCTGTCTCTTCTGAGTTTAGAGGTTTAGGGCCTTTTTTATGGAACTTTTGTGATTTTTTGCTTGTCTCGGACTGTTCTGTTCGAGGTGCAGGTCCTTGGGTCGGGGGTCCCCTCTGGGACCGCCCTTTGTTATATGAGTTAGGGTATTCATCCTTTTAGATGTTCTTGTGATTCTTCATTTTCACTTGTTAACATGGTGCATCGTTGGTAGAGTTCTTCTCTTTGCTCTAAGCTTTCCTCCCGTGATTGCGTTAACCACTTCACCTGCTGTTGTAAAGTGTCAATCTCTGTTCGTGTTGTTTCTTGACTTTCAAAATATTTTTTAGAGTCAGCCTGGCGTGCAGTCGTTTCATGTTTTAGATCATTTTCAAGATCTGCGCTCTTGTCGACTTCTAAATACAATTTGGCTTTTAGCAAAAGGCTTAATTTAGCTAAGCGTTTGATGCTTTCCTTTTTTCTCTCATGTGATGAGGCTCCTGTTGATGAAACTTTTTAAAATATATATTTTTTGTTTATTGGAATTTTTCACATTTTTTACATATATGAACATTACACACTGAACATCACTATAGAGAACTTTTGCTTGGGTGACATTATTCTAATCAACTTTTGACTTATCTGGTATATGTAGATTATTCTCTATTTGTTGTCACTATCTTTCGTCTTAAATATTGTCCATTTCATCCATTATTTTGATATATCTGAACTAGAAAAAATTAGAAAGTCCCTTGGTGATTTAATGTGTCTTTGATTCAAATTTAATGGAATAAACAGTGTCCACTGTCTTTTCATGAAGATTTCAAGAAAAGGTATTTCACCGAGAGTTTCAGAGACCAAGGTGTATCACTACATTCATACAGCACTCTACTAGACACACACATTCATACAGCACTCTACTACCGTATTTTCCGCCGTACACGTCGCGTATAAGTCACATCAGTCCATTTATGTCCAATAAAGTGGAAAAATCCATAAATATGTTGCACCGCCGTATACGTCACATCTATTATGCGTCACCGCTGACGCGTTGCATATGTTACGCGTCACCGCTGACAACACGGAAATGTGGGCCGGTGTTTTGCCAAAAAAGGTTTGGTTGCCAAATGGCGGCCACAGGAGCGTGCACGGAAGGACTAACAAGATTAACACTTAAAAACAATTGTTTGTTTGCTGAAAATTATAGCAAAGGTGTGTCTGAGCTGAACTTTTCCTTAGTAAATGCACATAATGGTCAAACCAGCTGAATAAAATAAAAATACAGGTACGGTAGTGTCGCTGCCTCGGGTGAAGTGTGGATGCGCAGCGAGCAGAAACACTGCATTTCTTTAAAATTTAACAAGATAAACACCTATAAAAATATTTGTTTGCTGACATTATAGTAAAGGTGTGTCTCAGCTGAACTTTTCCTTAATAAATGAATGTACTGTATTGGTCAAATCAGCTGAATTTAAAAAATAGTTTCGCTGCCTCGCTGCTGCGAAACGTACATGAGCAACGAGCGGAAAAGCTGCATTTCTTTAAAATTTAACAAGACAAACACCTAATAAATATTCGTTTGCTCGACATTATAGCAAAGGTGTGTCTTAGCTGAACTTTTCCATAATAAATGAACGTAATGGTCAAATCAGCTGATTAAAAAAAAATACGGTAGTGTTGCTGCCTTGGTTCTGTGAAGCGTGGACGCGCAGCAAGCGGAAACGCTGCATTTCTTTAAAATTTAACAAGATAAACACCTAAAAAAAAAATTGTTTGCTGACATTATAGTAAAGGTGCGTCTCAGTTGAACTTTTCCTTAATAAATGAACGTAATAGTCAAATCAGCTGCATAATAAAATAAAATAAAAAAAGGTAGTGTCGAGGTTTTTTGGGTGTGGTCGTGAGATGGAGTGAGTCGCACTTGCCAGTGCTCCGGGTAAAACTTTTTTTTTAGTACCACCAAGCCCTCTACATTTAATATTTTTTGCCTATTCTCACGCACACAACTTCCATCAAAACATTTCTTTTAAAGATTTTAAATAAAAAATGTCTCAAAAGTCGACAAGATCGAAGAAGGACGCTGAGAAGGAGGACGCTGGCCTAATAACCCTCGAGGCAATTACCTCGCTGCTCGAGGAGCACTGCGCGGCTCTGTCAGCTGAGTTCAAACAAACTTTCCACCAGCTGGATCTGAAACTGGACCAAACTCGGCTCGCGGTGGAGGAACACGGCCAGCGTGTGTCATCACTGGAACTTGTCACCAACGACCTGAGCCAGCGCATGTCGGAGGTGGAAAACACCTGCTCAACTCTGCAGGAGGAAAACACCAGACTAAAATCTAAACTAGCGGATTTAGAAAGTCGAAGCAGACGGCAAAATATTTGTGTGCTGGGTTTACCGGAGTCTATTGAGAGCGGACGTCCCACAGACTTCTTCTCCAACCTGCTGTGTGACATCTACGGGCGTGACACGCTTCCTTCTCCACCCGAACTGGACCGGGCCCATCGAACCCTCGCCCCGAAACCCGCCTCGGACCAGCGGCCGCGCCCGGTTATCCTGCGAGTGAACCAGATCCAGGTGAAGGAGCTCATGATCAGGGAGGCCCGACGCAGAGGCAGGCTTGAATACCAGGGGAAACCGGTGCGGATCCTGGAAGATTACAGCCCAGAAGTCCTCAACCAGCGCGTGGAATATAAGGAAGTGATGGCTGCGCTGTACTCTTTGGGTTTAAAACCTGCTCTGCTTTTTCCTGCTCGACTTCGCGTGACTTTACCTGATGGACACAGAAAGTGGCTGGGCTCGGTCGAGGAGGCGCAGAAATTCATTGACACCTTTCAGGCTTCACAGCGCAAGTAACATTTAAACTTTTCTTTGACTGATGTGCAACGCGCTGTTCCCGCACTGGCTTTGTTTCTGTTTACACTAAACTTTTCTTTACATGAGGTGAGGAACAGATGAGCAGGACTCTGCCCATACTCTGATTATCTGAGACTTTTTTAGTTTTTACTGCAGCTTTTTTTTTAACTATTAACATCTCTGAAATGAAACATTTTTCCTTTTCTCGTTTACCTGTTTTGAGCTGAATCTTGGGTTAGTCCTGGATTGATTGATAATTAATTTGAGATTGGGATTAATTTAACTTTACGTTTGTATGTGTGTGCGTGATTACCGGTACACATTTATGTGTATACATTTTTTGGCCTTGCATACTTTAAACTAGTTTGTGAGGTGCTTATAAAAATTTTTTTTTTTTTAATTCCCCCCCCCCCTTTTTATGATACTGGAGCCCTAGTTTAAAAGTTAGACAGGAGTTACCTCAGGCTTAACAGCGCAAGTACAGTAATATTTAACTTTTCTTTTGACTGATGTGCAACGCGCTGTTCCCGCACTGGCTTTGTTTATGTTTACACTAAACTTTTGTTTACATGAGGTGACGAACAGATGAGCAGGACTCTGCCCATACTCTGATTATCTGAGACTTTTTTTTTTTTTGGGGGGGGGGCTTTCTGGTTTTGTATTTAGGCACATAAATAATTGAAGTAGGCCTATCCATGTATAAAAATGGGTGAAATATATAATGTTTTCAATATATTATTTTGAACTATTAACATTTTTCCTCTTCTTGTTTACCTGTTGACTATCTTGAATTGAATCTTGAATTGGTCTTGGACTGATTGAAGATTTAATTTAGGATTAGGATTAATTTAACTTTGTTTATATGTGTATGCGTGATCACACATCTATGTGTACATTTTTGGCCTTGCATGAGGTGCTTATACATTTTTTTCCCTCTTATGATACTGGAGCACTAGTTTAAAAGTTAGACAGGAGACTTATTTTTAATTTCTATGGAGCTTGCTGCTTCTGTCTGTTGCAGCTGTCCAGGGTGGGAAAGGGAGGGGGGTGGGGGGTCCATCACTGCCATTAATTTATATTTTCTTTCACTTTGCCAAGAACTGCACAGCCATCAACACATTAGACTGTATTACCTACCTTTCTTATACAAATTATTAGTAATATGAGTGGTCAGTTGGTGTTGTCAAGCTGGAACGTCAAAGGTTTGAACCACCCCGTCAAGAGAAGGAAGGTGCTCTCTCATTTAAAACAGTTAAATACAGGCATTGCTTTCCTGCAGGAGACTCACATTAGAAGTGACGATAGCAAACGATTACTGCAAACATGGCACGGGCAGAGTTTCCATTCCTCATTTCGAGCAAAGGCTCGGGGCGTCTCGATCCTCATCAGTCAAGACATTTCATTTGAACCTTTTCAAGTTAACTCAGATAAATATGGTCGTTTTGTGATTGTTTCCGGTAAATTGTACAACACACCAGTAGTGCTAGTTAACGTTTATGCCCCAAATACGGATGATGTTGGTTTCTTTGAGAAATTATTTTCACTGCTCCCGGACCTAAACACATACTCATTGATACTCAGTGGTGACTTGAATTGCTGGTTGGACCCAGTTTTGGACAGATCCTCTACAAACCCTGCCACAGCCAGCAGGTCGTCCCACACTATTCGTGCCTTTCTATCTAAGTATGGCCTGTGCGATGTATGGCGTTTTTTACACCCAGCTGAGAGAGAATATTCTTTTTTTTCTCATGTTCATCACTCATACTCGAGGATCGATTACTTTTTCATGGACAACAAACTTCTTCCCTCTGTCCGTGGCTGTGACTACCACAGTATTGTCATCTCAGACCATGCACCTGTCACTCTGTCTTTGTCCCTCCCTGACATTCCTATAAGGAGTAGACAGTGGAGATTCAATTCAACGTTACTGTCAAACAATGATTTTGTTACATTTATAGAAAAAGAAATAACCTTCTTTCTATCCATAAACAGAACTCCTGGGATCCCACTGTCAACAGTTTGGGATACCCTTAAGGCCTATCTTAGGGGACAAATCATTTCATATACCGCCCGGCTGAGGCAAAAATCTCAAAAAGAAAGAACTGATTTAGCCCAGCAGATAAAAGAAATTGATCAACAATACGCTCAAAACAAATGCCCTAATCTGTACAAAAAAAAAGTAGAACTCAAAACTAAGTTTGATTTATTGTCTACATACTCAATAGAACAATCACTTTTGAAAAGTAAATCATCATTTTACATACATGGAGAAAAGTCAGGAAAACTACTGGCAAATCAGTTGAAGGGTGCCATGGCTAAACAAATCATCCCTAAGATCCAATTAGAGAACGGCACCACAACTCTAGATCATTTACAAATTAACAGAGCATTTAAGGACTTTTATTCCCATTTATATACTTCAGAATCCCAAACCAACAAGAATTTATCTTCTCAGTTTTTCGAAAAGACCAACATGCCAAAACTCACACCCAACCTGAAAGATGCACTGGAGATCCCAATATCCCTGACAGAAATTGTGTCAGCTGTATCGGTAATGCAGTCTGGCAAATGTCCGGGTCCTGACGGCTTCCCTGCTGAATTTTTAAAGAAATTTTCTTCATTACTTTCCCCACTCCTACACTCGGTTCTCTTAGAGTCATTTGACCAAGGATCCCTTCCGAAATCTTTCTTAGAGGCCTGCATTACCCTCATTGCAAAGAAAGGAAAAGACCCAACTCACTGTTCCTCTTATCGACCAATCTCCCTTTTAAATACAGACGCCAAAATTTTAGCCAAAGTTCTTGCTCAAAGGTTGGAAAAGATCCTTCCTTTCATCATATCAAAAGACCAGACTGGATTCATTAAAGGCAGGCACTCCTTTTTTAATATCAGACGCCTTTTGGACATTATTTATTCTCCTTCGGATACTGTTCCTGAGTGTGTTATTTCCCTTGATGCGGAGAAAGCATTTGATCGGGTTGAATGGGACTACTTGTTTAATGTTCTTGACAAATTTGGTTTTGGCCCCAATTTCATTACATGGGTGCAATTAATTTATTCACATCCCACCGCAACCATTCGTACCAACTCTCAGATATCAAAACCCTTCAGTCTACATCGAGGAACTCGCCAGGGATGCCCACTGAGCCCTATGCTCTTTGACCTGGCAATTGAACCTCTTGCCACTGCTTTGCGGTCCTGTGACACAATTTCAGGAATCTGGAGAGGCGATATGGAGCACAAGGTCTCCCTTTATGCTGATGACCTTTTACTTTTCATTTCTCATCCGACTGACACGCTGCCCTCCGTTTTATCATTACTTGAGGAATTTGGAATAAATTCTGGTTACAAATTAAACCTGAGTAAAAGTGTAATTTTCCCTGTCAATACCCTGGCGCAGACTCTTGACTTTGGTAAATGGCCTCTTAAAATTGAGAAGACAAAATTCTCTTACCTGGGTGTTACAGTTACGAGGAGGTATAAAGATTTATATCAAGAAAACTTTGTCTCTCTGTTGAATCAGACAAAGCAGGCATTATCCCGATGGTCACCGCTTTCCATTTCCCTCATAGGCCGTATTAACTCAGTCAAGATGGTCACTTTACCTAAGTTTTTATATCTTTTTCAAAATATTCCTGTTTTTATCCCTGGTTCATTTTTTGTTCAGTTAGATTCCATCATTTCATCATATCTGTGGCAAGGAAAGCGTCCACGCTTAAATAAGACACTTCTCCAAAAAACTAAGGCCGCAGGCGGTCTTGCCCTTCCAAATTTCCGCTTTTATTATTGGGCAGCAAACTTGCACTGTCTAGCATTCTGGTCATTCTATTACAACAGGCCTGACAGCCCTGACTGGGTAGAGATGGAGTCACAGTGTTCTGGGAAATGGTCATCCGTGGCTTTCTTGGGATCCTCACTCCCGCTTCCACCACTTACAACTGTTATAAATCCAGTTATAAAACACTCACTAAAAATCTGGGCACAATTTCGTAAATATTTTGATTTCTCTAGTCTCTCTCTTTATAGTCCTATTATGTCTAACCAACTTTTCAAACCCTCATCTCAGGACTCTGTTTTTAAAGAATGGCAAAGAAGGGGTATAGTACGCTTCAATGACTTGTTTCTCAATAATACTTTAGCTTCATTTCAACAACTATGTGAAAAATTTAGTCTTCCCCAGTCCAATTTTTTTCGGTATCTCCAAATACGGCACTTTATCACTCTTCATTTGTCCAACCTCTCCATTTCAACTGATAGCAGTATTGTTGACACTATTCTTTCTTTAGACCCAAATAAAAAACAGTCCATTTCATTCATTTACAGTAAACTATTGGATTTGAAGCGTGCTTCCTCAGATAAAATCAAAGCTGCTTGGGAAGAGGATCTCGGCTCCTCTATTTCAGAGGACTCTTGGACCTCCATACTCAAACTGGTGAGCTCCAGTTCTCTCTGTGCTAGACATTGTCTAATACAATTTAAAGTGGTGCACAGAGCTCACATCTCTAAACTGAAATTGTCCTCTATGTATCCTGATGTCAGCCCATACTGTGTGAGATGCAAACATGCTGAAGCCTCTCTCTCCCATATGTTTTGGTTTTGCCCATCTCTGAACAAATATTGGCGGGAAATCTTTCAGACTTTATCACGTGTACTAGATACACGTCTGAACCCTGACCCACTGATTGCTCTGTTTGGTCTTGTAGAGGGCATGACAAACCTGAATAAAAACCAACAACATGTAATATCGTTCACCTCTCTCCTGGCCAGACGAGCTATTTTGCTTAGGTGGAAAGAACCGTCTCCACCCACTCACGCTCAGTGGTTGGCTGACATCATGTCCTGTTTAAAGCTGGAGAAAATCAGATTCACACTCCAACAGAAAGAGGGTAAATTTGAGAATGTTTGGGGACCTTTCCTGAATTTGTTCCAGTCTCTCTGACAACACAATTCACTCAGGTTAATGCAGTCTCTTGGCTATTTTACCTTCTATTTATTTTTTTCCCTTTTCTTTTGGCAGTGATTGGGTAGGGATTATTTTCTATGTTATTATTTTTTTGTTTTTATTTTTTTTCCTTTAGTGTGGATTATAATGTACATGTTACAACTCAAATTGACTGTTGTTTTTCTGTATGTTTGTTTTGTTGTTGTTTGAAAAAAAAAAAAAGAAAAAATTCAATAAAAAGATCTTGAATTTGAAAAAAGGTAGTGTCGCTAGGGTTGGGCATCGTTTGAATTTGAGCGATTCCGGTTCCGATTCTTTGTTTCGATTTCGATTCTTTTCGATTCTCGATTCCGATTCTTTTTGTAGGCGGGTTTAAAAAAAAGACATGTCAATTCAATTCAGTTTATTTATACTGTATAGCGCCAAGTCACAACTGAAGTCGTCTCAGGGCACTGAACAGAAACAATCAAATATAAAAATAATAAGTTAACAGAAACTTTCATATAAAAATAATAAGTTAACACTATTTATCTGAGGAGACTGCTTTGAGTTTAACTCCATCATGTTATAA
>JBBPBX010067126.1:6355-19488 GCA_038048925.1 Garcialebias charrua
ATATATATATATATATATATATTTATTTTAAAAAAAAATATATATATATATTAAAAATTAAAAATAAATCAAATACTGTATCCTTATCCATGTGACACTATGACAAAGCCTGTCCAATTGTTGTTCATATTTAAATTTACCAATAAAACATATATACTTTTTATTTTATTTTAGTTGAAGCTTAAGGCAGCATGACAAGGGATTTATCAAAAAGGAAAGTCTTCAGCCCAGTCTTAAAACTGGACAGTGTTTCAGCTTCATGGCAAGGGCGTAACTTTAGGTCTAACATTGGGGGGGTTATGCTCTCTACCTACCATCTGCTCCCCCGGGAACCCTAGATATCAGGGGCCTCATGTACAAAGACTTGCGTGGATTTCCTACTGAAAAGTGACGTACGGTCAAATCCAGAAAAGTGTGTACGCACAAAAAAATCCAGATGTATCAAACTGTGCGTACACCGGAATCCACGCACATTCCTTTTGTACATCACAATTAACGTGGAACTGAGCGCACGTGAGACACCTCCCCTGACACGCCTTCATTTACATATGTTAAACAGATGCAAATTACTTCCTGCATGTGTGAAGGACATGTTTGTTTGATCCCTGCGCGATCAGAAATGATTTCTAGATTCAGGAAAATAATGAATTTAATATAATATGAGTGAGGAAAAAATCCTAAGTAAGAATAGTAATAAAATGTGTTCATCACGCAAAGAACGAGTGATTGTGTGTCGGTATTAGTGTGTGCGCGCACCCTGCTTTGGTGCGCAATGGCTCATCCATTCATTCTGAGTGAAAATATTAACTTTGCGCACGAGTCTATTTCCATAATTACTGTAAACACAGTGGAACTTAGATGTTTGGTAGAACATAGATCTTTGTTTATTTAATAGATGACATGAAGAAATGGGTCTGTGCGTCTCAGTGGAGACTTTTCATGACATGACGTGATGTCGGAGTCTCCAAACGCTGCGCGCAGCGCGCGCCGCAGCCTTGTACACAATCTGTTTGTCTGTGAAGCCTTTACTCTCCAACAAGTTATATATGGTGTACTTTCACGTGTCATTTTGGAGAAATCTACAATAAACGCAGATCATGAATCACCTCCAGCTGCCGTGTAACCGGCGAGGGTGCGCGCGCGCTCCAAAGCGCGACCACTCAGCCTTTGGAATCATATAGATGAGACATTCCATTGATCAGGCTTTGTGTGGACTGGACAGCCCTGATCGGCCTGCAGCTCCCTCATAGCTCGGGAACAGTTTGATCGCTGCTTCTGATGTGCGTGATGCACGGCTCCTGTGTTGCTCCAGAGCGCAGCAGTGCCAAACTGAAAAATGATTATTTCTGGAAACGGCTGATAAGCCATATCCTAGATCAGAAAATTATATCTGTTTATAAATAAATGCTCTGCGTGTTACACTACGTATTTATTATATCCTCCAGTAAGGCTGAATGAATCCGTTCCTGTTAAATTTATTTTTGGCACAACTTTGCGCGTGCTTTATTTAACTGCGTCATGTGGATGTAATACTTGTTAATCGTGTGTTTGATGGGAATATTAATCATTTTCACATCATGAACAGTTAATAATAATAATAATAATAATAATAATAATAATAATAATAATAATAATAATAATGAATTCAATTTATAACGCACTTTTCATTAATGAAAATCTCAAAGTGCTACAAGGTGCAACAGAATTAAATGTCAATAAAACATTTAATAAACAATTAAAATCAACAACAGTATCAGCTATGATCAAAAGTAGAATCATGAGGAGTAGAGTATGCTCGGTTGAAAAGAAAGGTCTTCAAGCCGCTCTTAAAGTCAACCACAGACTGTGGGGCTTCAGTTTCTCTGAATCACCTGTAAGTGTCGCCAAAGGAACAAGAACCACAGAAACGTGCGTACGCGTGCTCTGGGGCTGGCGTGGAAATGTACCTGGATGCGCACATATTCACGTTCAGTTCAGTTTTGATACATACAGGGTTTTGCGTGGATAGTGACGCACGCAAGGTTTTTGTGCGCACGCACGGTTGATACATGAGGCCCCAGCTCTCTACTCCACACAGAGGGCTATGGTTGCTCGGTGGTCTGTGGTTGTGTCAGGAAGGGCATCCGGCGTAAAAACAACTGCCAAATCTTCGTGCGACTAGATCGCTGTGGTGACCCCTAACGCAGGGAAAAAGCCGAAAGAAGAAGAAGAAGAAAAAAAAAAATTAAGTTTCCAATTTCATATGTTGGTGCGTGGCTTGTCAGCCAGTATAAAACTTCTCGGTCTCACAGCTTCCATTCATTCAGAATTGAAAAAGACTTCTGGACAGAAGTCGAAACGTTTTCTGCAACAAATAAAGTCCAGTTGATCCTGTATTGAACGCCTTTTTTGATTTTATCATGTCCTGGACGACTGAGAATCTTCACCAGCATATAGGTCTTTAAAATTTTTATGTTATGTCTGTGTGCTATCTTGACAATATTAATTCATTTTAATACACAAAATAATTCTTAGATAATCAATTATACCCTTTTTAATTCTGCCATTTTTAACTTTCGTTTTGAACGACCGGTTTCTGATACAAGTTCTGAAGTCCACGCCCTTCAACGATCTGTTTACGCCCTCTGCACAGCCAGTATCTGTAATGTGTTGTTGTTTTAAAATTAGCTCTTTTTTTATTACTCATTTGACTTACTGTTAGTGCTAGCTTAAGATAACTTACCGAAACCCGTCTGAGCGCGCCACAATTTGCTGCTCCTTTTAGCATGAGACCACCCGAATCCGATGCTAATGTTAGCTTGTTCCTCTTCCGGTGTTCGCCAGCTCCGCTCGTTGCACGCAGCGATTTTGGGAGTTATTGCTGTTCCAGTCAAGACACACACAAAGTTCACCAAGTGTCTCCAGTAAATTAATCCGTAAGGAGAAGGTCCTCGCTTCTGCGAGGCTGCAGCGAGGTTGTACAGTTGAAGCTCCGCTCCATCGCGCCAGAAGAGGGTCCCGTTGCCGACGGTCCCTACGCCGGGGGTCTGCTCGTTTAATTTTTGCCGGCTGCGCGTTGGGAGCGATCGCAAATACACTAAAAATTGAACTAAAACATAAAAATAACAATTATACTTTATTTATAAAGCCATTTAAAAAAAACACAGCTGCAACAAAGTGCTGTACACATGAAATTAAGAACATATAAACAAAAGATGAGATGAAATCATGAAAAACAACAGTCATGTGTTTAATACAGAAGTGGGTTGAGCCTAACCAGGGGTTGCTAGGTGAGGGGCTGGACTCAGGTTGTGGTCAGAGCCATATATATAGAGAGTTCTGACACTCTTTGAAGTCGCCGATAGGCGGTCAATCGTTCCAAACAACGGCTATGGAAACCTTGTGGAGCTGCGCCCTCTGGCGGCGACGGAGCGCTACTGCAGGCAGAGTCAGACTGTCAAACAGCCATGGAACGAATCGCCCCCTCCATGACCCACGTGACTTCCGCATTCCATTCTTACAACGGAAGTCTATGGAAGTGTCGCAACTCTCACTTTATATGGCTCTGGTTGTGGTGGGTTGTGGCTGCGGTTTGTGACGTCACAAACCGCAGGAAGTGAGGAACGAACTGTTTTTATCACAGACAAATAAATCTACTTCGAGTAAATAAACCACTGGGTGCATTTCTTTGGCCTTAGGACTGTTTTTTTATGAAGTACACACCCAAAGTTGAGTAAAAAAAAACATTAAAAAGTGAATTTTGCATGTGTGGTCCCCTTTAAATAAATTAGCTCAAATGTTCATGATTCTTTTTACAAACTAGACAACAAGCTGAGTGTTTGATATAAGAAAGTGCAACTATATTTTTAACAAATGAGAAACAAGAAGTTTCTGATTGAAATCCTGTTTAATTATACAGATAAGCAGACATCAGATTGTTGCAACTTGTCTACACATGCTCAAGGTTTAAAAAATATATTACAGCAGCGTGACATGGTGGAGGGTAACGTAACACGTTTTCCATTCTTTCTGGGCACAAATTAAGTAACTTATAATTAAAAATCTAGATGTGCAGAAAGCTAACTTGTCTTTTAAATATCACAGATACAATTTAAGAGACTGTTTTTTGGAAGTTTATGCAGCAAAATAAACTAGGACGAGTGCAGACATGTAAACAGGACACCTCTTCTACAGGCTATGATGTGTAAAAGAAATGTGTGGAGTTGTCCTGCGGGGAGGGGACAGACGAGCATAAACAGAGCAGCCACCTGTTTTTACACCCCACACACATTTAAACACACAAGCAGCTTTTGTCACCTAAAATGAGCCCAGGATGCAGGCTAATATAACACTGTCACACAGTCACACTGACCTCCACGTGTAGCACGTCTAATATCTTTGTTTCACTAACACAACTTATGGCCAGCAGAGAGCATCTAGTTTGGACTAGATCAGCAGAACACACACACACAGGCTGGCAGAGTGTAAGGTTTTGGGCATTAGTCAGGCAGAGGCATTACAGTCTGCCACATAAGCCTCTTCCAGTGTTTAACACCAGTAACATCTGTTGCTCCGATCTCCACAGCTGGATCCAGCAGTTGCAACGCAGCACCAGGACTGTGATCCACACAAACAGAAACACAATTCCCATGTTACTACCTGTCGTTTTTTTCATTTGCTGTTCCCTACGTGTGTCTTTTTTCCCACCCCCCACACCCAAGTGAATCAGAGAGTCAGAGAGTCTTTATTGTCATTTGCACCGCATGTGGTACATGTGATGAAAACGAGATTATGTACACGGGGTCCCAGTTACATCCAACAACAAATGCAAGAGAAAAACAGTAATAACATCTAGAAATAACTAAGAGAAACATCAACTAGTAATACACTAAGCCCTAATGTAATAGAAAAACATCATTATAAACAGCAGCACAAACATGAGTCTGTATGAGCAGATGGTCACAGATGAACACAGCAACAAGAAAACGGATCAGCATCAGCATGATGTGATATTTTGCAGTGTTTATTCTCATTATTTATTTATTCATGAGTCTAACAGCCTCAGGGTAGAAGCTGTTCCTCAGAATGGTGCTCTCCTTGAGATTTCAGGGACCATCCCTTGAGGGAGGTGCTCCTGTAAGGTTTCTGGGGTCTGGGCCTGCATGTTATGTTTTTCATTCATGTTTACCAGTCCCTCCTCAGAATTTCTCCTCCTGTGTTCCAGCACTAGCCGTGTTTCCATCAAGGTTTCTAGATGCGCATTTTGAAGTATTGCAGCAGAAAAGCTTAATGGAAACGGCAAAATGCGAATTTACTTCCTCAAATTCGCCAAAAAGTTTATACGCTCGCTTGAGGTGGTTTTTGGGATCTTCGAAAATGAGCAGATGCGCAAAACGACAGATGGAAACAGATTTGCCGACTCAGTTCTGCCGTAGCGAACATTCACGTCATGTGACTGATCAGCTGTTTCCGCTCCGGACAACATGTAACATCGCTAAAACTAGTTGGCATGACAGAATAAATACAACTTGCCCGATAGCAACACATTCCTGAAATATTCTCTCCATTTTGACGAGATGTGTGGTCGGGTTCTGTTTTCAACCGCTACTTCCTGTTTACTATAGACATGCGTAACGCTGACGTCTGACGTAATGACGCTGACGTCTGACGTAATGACGCTGTGCGTGGCCTGGTAGATGCCAGTTGATGGAAACACTTCCGATCCGCATTAATTTGTATTTACATTTTTGCGAGATTTCAAAAATTAGCTCAAAATTCGAAATGAAAATAGATGGAAACACGGTTACTGTCGCACCGGTGTCTGATCCTAATCATCGCAGGTGCCTTTCATTTCACCTTGTTAATGTCTGTATATATTCAGCCCCTTGGCGTCTTGTCAGTGTCTCCGGATTGTCCTTGTCCTAAGGCTTCATGTTTGTCATCTCTCCGTGTCTCCTCCTTTAAAGGAGAAATGAAAAGTGTTTTTAAGCTAATAGTAGTCTAATGAAAAGCATAAAATAAGCTTGTTGAGAAATTTTCACAAGTCAAAAATGTCATCCTAACTCAAATTTAGACTTTGCAAAGTGAAAAAATTCTCATCTGGTGTTTTTGACCCCCCTCCCCCTGCCTGCTCTCCGTCCCCTGAATATGACGTAGGCAGTGCCACGGTCGTCCCTCATACAGTAATATTAGTGTGTGTATCTAGTTGTGGACAAAAAGGTTTCAGTGTGTAGCAATTAGGGATGCAGCAAAAAAAATCTATTTTTTAAAGAATCAAGATTCTTAGTCCTGGCGATTCAGAATCGATTCTAAAAGCCCCAAAATCGATTTTAAAACTTTTTTTAAAATTTTATATTGTATTTTTACCGCTCCTGTGCATTCGGCCGCTGTAGAATTTTGGCCGTGTAGGGCCACCGTAGTTAGTTAGCCAGGCAGCTCCCAATGGAGCCTGCTAGCAAGGAGGGAGACAGCATGTTTCAACTTGCTCCTTCATCTTTAAAAATCATTTTAGATCCTACTATGTTCTGGGGAAGACAGAGCTTAACAAGACATTGGTAACTGTTTCAGGACATTTTCAACACCCCCACTTCCACGTTAGCATACGGCGCTAGCATGCTAACGTTAGCATACGGCGCTAGCATGCTAACGTTAGCATGCGGCGGCTAACGCACGGCTATTCGTATTTCCAGGATAGAAATGCCCATTAATGCACTAAATCACCAAACTGTTTTTGACAAACTAAAGTGATATCCTTCAGATTCAAAAAAGTCTTCTGCTTCCATTTTAAATGACAGACAAGAGGACAGTAATGATGGGTTTATAGCTTCAGTGTTATTGTAAGATAGCAAAGGAGGTCTTAATTGTGTCATAAAAGTGCGTCCAGAAAATTACTACAGAAATCACTGCACTTCGGCATGTAGCAGGAAAAATGTAAAAAACTATTTCTTTAAGCTACTGACTTGAAAAAAGCATACTAAGTATGTTTATGTGTGTTGTTTACTATATGAAATTCTTGTTATATCGATTTTTTCAGATTTGATTACATTTCTCCTTTAAAGTAAGCCCGCTGCCCGACAGCTTTTTGTTTCGTTTATCATAATAAACGTTTTAGTTATTTTACTGACTGGAGTCTCCTCGTCTTCCTGCTCATGGGTTTCACATACTGAAGCGATCATGATACTTGCAGCCAAGATATAGTTTACCTTCCAAGAGATATTTATCAGTACAACAGTAGACAATCATAAAAAAAACATATGAATTGAAAATTACAAGAAAATAGTATTTGTTTAATACAAAAAACAAACACTGTTAGATTATAAAGCAATGTAAAATACTAAAAACAGGAACATGTCTGTGTTGGTTTATGCCATGAACTTAGCAGATGTTTAAAGCTATTTAATATTTTCTTGTATTTAATTCATTTTTTCATTCATTTAAAATAAACAAAATAAACAAAACAAATTAATCAAAAAGGAAACGAGCGCTGTACCGGTCTGTCGTGGTGAAGAGAGAGCTGAGTCAAAAGGCAAAGCTCTCAATTTATCGATCGATCTACGTTCCCACCCTCATCTATGGTCATGAGCTTTGGGTTATGACCGAAAGAACAAGATCTCGGATACAAGCGGCTGAAATGAGTTTTCTCCGCAGGGTGGCTGGACTCTCCCTTAGAGATAGGGTGAGAAGCTCAGTCATCCGGGAGGGACTCGGAGTAGAGCCGCTGCTTCTCCACATCGAGAGGAGCCAGTTGAGGTGGCTCGGGCATCTGGTTAGGATGCCTCCTGGACGCCTCCCTGGTGAGGTGTTCCGGGCATGTCCCACCGGGAGGAGACCCAGAGGAAGACCCAGGACGCGCTGGAGGGACTATGTTTCTCGGCTGGCCTGGGAACGCCTTGGGATTCCCCCGGAGGAACTGCTCCAAGTGGCTGGGGAGAGGGAAGTCTGGGCCTCCCTACTTAGGCTGCTACCCCCGCGACCCGACCCCGGATAAGCGGAAGAAGATGGATGGATGGAAACGAGCTTGGCAGTGAACTCCCGCCTTCTGACAGGAGGACCCGCTTAGGTGCTTGAAGCACCGGACCAAGGCCACAGCCTCTGTGGCCCCTTCTAGAAAGAGGAGAGCCAAGTCTGATCAGGGTCTCTCACCAAGAGTGGAGCAACAGTCCGCAGAATGGGCGGAGATGAAGTGCCTTTTTCAGGCACGCCAACCGGGGGCCAAGCCAGGGGCAGTGACTGGACTTCAAGCTCAAGCTCATATCAAGCACATGTCCCCAGCCTCGATACCCGCCACATCGACAACAATGCCCCAAGGGACAAAATCAAAGGGGTTCACTAACCTCCGCTACGTGTTGGAGCTGATCAAAGAAGCAAAGACAGAATGATCTGATGTGGATGTACAGGCTGTCTCAAGACTGATGTAATCCAACAAAAGGTCTTTATACTGTTTAATACTAAGAGTATTTTTATTTTTCCAATTCATGAGTATAGCTTTTTTGCTATACATAAAGCAGTAAAAATCATATGAATTGACTTTGTCTCCAAGGTGACATCCTCTAAGTGGCCCAATAAGCAAACTGACGGAGAGAGTGGAATATTACATCTCAGACACTTTGATAAGTCTTCACACAGAGCCATATAAAGTGAGAGTTGCAACACTTCCATAGAGTTCCATTGTAAGAATGGAATGCGGAAGTCACGTGGGTCATGGAGGGGGCGATTTGTTCCATGGCTCTGGTTACGGTCTGACGCTGCCTGCAGTAGCGCTCCGTCGCCACCAGAGGGCGCAGCTCCACAAGGTTTCCATAGCTGTAGTTTGGAACGATTGACCGCCTGTCGGCGAGATCAAAGCGTGTCGGAACTCTCTCTATATATGGCTCTGTCTTCACATATCCGGCACCAAAACCTCTGAACAGGTGGACAGAACCAAAATGCATGGATGTAATTGTAGGAATATTGTCTGTACACTGTGAGTAAGTATTAGATGATGCGAAACCCATCCTGAACATCCACTGACCTGTGTAATGTACTCTATGGAGGATTTTGTATTGTATTAATTGTAAATTGGAGTTTTTAATCATCTTAAAAGTTCTTAGACATATCTGAGACCAGAAGTTTTGGTGAAAGTTGACTGACAAGTCTGTCTCCCATTTTACAATGGGAAGGGCTATAGATTAATCTATTTTAATGAGTGTCCGGTAAACCTTAGATAGTAATAATAATAATAATAATGAATTTAATTTATAACGCACTTTTCATTAATGAAAATCTCAAAGTGCTACAAAGTGCAACAAAATTAAAGGTTGAATAAAACAAATAAAATCAATAATAGTATCAACTAAGATCAAAGATAGAATCATGAGGAGGCAGAGTAGGCTCGCTTAAAAAGAAAGGTCTTCAGGCCACTTTTAAAGTCAACCAGTGACTGTGGAGCTCTCAGGCAGTCAGGAAGAGAGTTCCATAGACGGGGGCAGCCACACGGAAAGCCCGGTCTCCCATGGTCCTCAAATTGGTTCTCGGAATGTGAAGGAGATTACTGTTCTGTGACCGTAGAGACCGGGTGGATGAATATTTAGCAAGAATGTCCTTTAGATAATCTGGTGAAGCTCCATGTAAGCATTGATGTGTAATGAGAGCAGTTTTGTACTGAATTCTGTAGGCGACAGGAAGCCAATGAAGGTTCTGGAGAATGGGCGTAATATGTTCAAATTTACGAACTCTCAACAAAATCCTTGCTGCACTGTTTTGAATATATTGAAGCTTCTGAAGGTATTTGCCATTTCTGAAGGTAATTTGGGAGGGTTAAGATTAAGGAATTCTAATACTGTACACTTGTTGGCATTTCAATCCTAGTGTTATTAAGGTTAAATTTGGTTTTGTTATAGATTTAATTTGTTGATATTCTAAAAATTTATTCTTATCAATCCCATATTGTGTTATTAATCTGGTAAATGGGATATAGTCTACTTCCTCATATATATGTTCTAAATTTTCGATTCCTTTACACTTCCAACCTGGGAAATTTATCACATTATTCAGTTGTAGAATGTCAGGGTTGTTCCAGATGGGTGTACGTCTGCATGGAATTAATGAAGACTCGTCATTTTAAGAAACTCCCACCAAGCTGTCAGAGAGGAGCTGATACTGATGTTTTTAAAGCATTCCTGTTGTTTTATGTTTGAGCTAATGAATGGAAGGTCTGAAATCATTATATTATTGCAAAGTGTCTATTCAACGTCTAGCCAGGGTTCATCAAAGGGTGTGTGTTTTATCCATCTTGAGATGTATTCTAGCCTGTTGGCTAGAAAGTACCGTATTTTCTGGTGTATAGGTCGCACCTGTGTATAGGTCGCACCATCCAATTATCACCAATAGATTGGAAAAATCCCTAGATAGGTCGCACTGGTGTATAGGTCGCACCTACGTTTAGCTCTGCTGCAAATGTCTGCCACAGGAGCGCACAGCAAGGCTTTTAAGAAGATTAACACTTAAAAACAATTATTTGTTTGATAAAAATTATAGCAAATATATGTCTGAGCTGAACTTTTCCTTAATAAATGAACGTAATTGTGAAATGAGCTGGATTTAAAAATTTGTTTCGTCGAAAGTGATAACAAGCCATATATAGGTCGCACCTGTGTATAGGTCGCAGGCCTTGAAAAAACCATAAAAAGGTGCGACCTATACACCGGAAAATACGGTAATGAAAAAAGTTGGGTAGTTCTAGTCCTCTTTTATCTTTGGACTTCTGAAGTGTTTTTAATCTAATATGTGGGGGTTTATCTTTCCAGAGGATTTTAGAGATGGAGGAGTCCAGGGATCTAAACCAGTCAGATGATGGTTTATTTGGGATCATTGAGAATAAATAGTTTATTCTAGGCAAAACCATCATTTTTATTGAAGCAATTCTTCCCATAAGAGATCAGGGTAGAGATTTCCATCTAGCAAGATCATCCTCAATTTTCTTTAAAAGTATGATGTGGTTTAGTTTTGTTGAATCTGCCAGTTTATTTGAGACTTTGATACCCAAGTATGTAATACTCCCTGACTGCAGTTGTGTAGTAAGTGAACTGTTGAAAAAGCAAATAATTGGTAGAACTGTGGATTTTAGCCATTTTATAGCATAATGTGAACTCTTGAAAAAACGAGTTTATCAATCCAATAACCTGAGAGAGGGAGGTTTGTGAATGCTGGAGGAAGAGCAACACATCATCAGTGAAGTAAACATGAGGGAGCCACCATATTGTGTCTTTACACACATACGGTGCCATCCAGATGTAAAGGATTTTAACAGGGGTCAGTATTAAGCTGACCTCTTTATCCTTAATTAATTACTTATTCAGATTGAATAGTAATTTCACGGATTCTTTTCTTTTTCAGTTTACCCAATATTTCTGTGATCTTTATGATGGATAAATAAATAAAGCCATTAAGTGACAGAGACGTTAACTTAGTTTGATATGTCAAAGACACTACCATTTATTTAAAATAAATCAACTAAATTAACACCATTACACTTGATTGACATGATTTCACTTTCTTTCAATTTAACACGTCAGCACAGTTAAATTACAACACAACAGACATAAATACTGGATGTTAACATATTTAGTCTGAGGGCTCTTTAGCTTAAATATAGTTTCCAGATAGATTGAGAGGGATAAGGAAATAGGAGGAGAGATGGTTTAAAGGAAATTGTCTTGAGCATGTTACCAGAAATGACACTTTCCATCCGATTTCTGCTGAAATCCAGGTACGTTTGTAAACAGCTCTTTACCTTCGACGACGAGTCTGATAAAGAGATGACACCAGCCTTTCAGATGCACAGAGTCCTTCAGGCCCAGCACGTCCGAGCTGGTTGTTTACTTTCCAACGTCTCCTGGGTTCCGCTTGGTCATCAGAAAATGTGTCAGCTCCTGGTTGACTTCAAGATAAACTTATTCCAGGAAGGAATAAACAAAGTTTTGAGCTTACGCTCGTTCGAAGTGGACTCATAACAAGCATGTTATCAGCCTTTAACTGAATGACTGTCCTTAGCGTTTGACTGAGTTCATCCAGCTCTTTGGGAAAAGTTCACATCTCTTGAAGCTCCCAGCAGACTCATCAGTTCCAGCAACAGCTTAGAACTTTAAGGAAGGATCTGAGATGAAGAGGAGTTGTCATTTTTCGATTGGTCCAACAGAACAGTTTTTTCAAAAAAAAATGAATAGCAGACTAAAACCAAAATTTTACAGAAATAGTATATTTCTGCCCTGTTCCACTGTATTCATATGAAATCATACAAATGCCAGAAAGTGCTAGTAACAAACCTGCAATATTAAAGCTAGCTACATGAAATGTAAATTTTCTTATGTAGATTTACACCAGCCAGTTTCTCCTACGCATGTAAAGACTCGCACACCAATTCTATGTAGAAAACAGATTTATTTACAGGTAGAAAACACATTTAAAAGTAGAAAACACATTGCTATCTAAAATAAACAAAACACAGTTATTTAAAAGTAGAAAACACATTGCTATCTAAAAAAACCTAATAATATATACATATATACAAAGTGTATATGTGTGTATATATATATGTGTGTATATATATATATATATGTATGTATATACAAAGTGTGTATTATATATATATATGTATATATATTTATATATATATATATAATTTATATATATATATATATATATTTATATATATGTATATATATTTATATATATATATATTTATATATATATATTTATATATATTTATATGTGTGTGTGTGTGTGTACTGTATTTAGACTTCCTCGGACGTCACTGGACCCACTCTGTCGCCAGTGGACTCCTCATAAACCATGGTGTGGATTTTATATTGAAGTCTCTCACGCTGTAATGCGGGCATACGTTTAAGGGGACCACCCAACGACAACAGAAAATGATCTACTGCATCGAGGGGAGGTGGTGGTGGGGGCAACAACACATGCCGGAAAGAGAATCACGACGCTCCTCCCACACCCCGCCCCCACGACGCCGCTGCCACGAAGCCACCGCAACACTACAGTTTGGACACCAGGGGGCAGCGCGTCCGCGTGAGGAGCGTTTTCGGAGGTCAAAACGCTGCTGGTGTGAGCACACCATTATATCCTGGCTGAACACACAAGCCTTATCATAATCAGACTGA
>JBBPBX010067127.1:8122-19487 GCA_038048925.1 Garcialebias charrua
GGCTATTTGCATGAAAATACCAGAAGTTGTTTTAATCCAGAGTGCATTGTGTTACACTTGTGTCTTAATGCAGCAGAATGTAAACTGATAAAAAAGAATAAAATCTTAGCAGTACATTAATTAAAGTCATGGTTTTATGTGTGTGAGCAGCTCATACTCTCCTAATTCTTGCATACGATAAAGAGGGTTATATAAATGTGAGAAAATGTATTCACAATGTTTGATTTTAATTAAATCTGTAGTTATTAGATTCAAATAGAATTAAATTAATGTGGTATATTTTTTATGGCACATCATGAAGCATTTCAGGGCATTTCACAGAAAGTAAAGAAGTTTAATTCAAGCCCATTTAACAATTTCATTGTAATCCAAAACTAATCTTCTATATCTGCTACTATATTTATAAATTAATTGAATATTTATTTTAATCTAATCATATTTTTTCCCCTGATGTTTTTACTCATCTAATGTGATTGAAAGAGGTCTAATTTTGGGTTCCAAAAACCTATTTATCTTCACTTTCAGGCTCTGATCTCACTTTTGACCAACAAAGATGAACATTTTGTGCTTGTTTACTAAATTCTAGTGTTATGAACTTTAGAAAAACGTTTTTTGTTAGTTTGTTTTATTTGTTTATTGTTGACCACACAATCAACTCTGACCTCTAAATCTGATTTAGTGACTGTCAGCTTCACCAAATAATAATAATAATGAATTTAATTTATAACGCACTTTTCATCAACAAAAATCTCAAAGTGCTACCTACAGGGTTATAATTGTTTTTACTTTGGAGGACTCCTGCATTAAAATTTTGTTTTACTTCGATTTTACGTACACATACCGTATGTGTGTGTGCATGTGTGTGTGTGTGTGTTGGGGGGGGGGAGGGGGGATGCACTTGTTACTTGTTCTTATGTGGTTGAGAGACGTTCTTTTTCAGATGGACATATTTTACTCTGAGTACCATACTGATACACAATATCAGTACTGGTACTCAGCATTGGTGCTATACTGGGAACCCCTCCCACTGCAGCATGTCCATTGGAGGCAAGCTTGCCAGGATTATCCTTGAGAGTAATGTCCCTGGTGGACAACTATACCTTCTGGCCCACCTGGTAGGCCAGAGCAGGAGCTAACAATCTCTTATTCTACTCAACAGTGTGTATTAGGGCCTCTCTGGTTTGACACCAGACTCTGTGGCACCTGCACAGGTGATGCTGGTCAGAAGGTGCTGGGATATCTGACTCTTGGCTGGGAAATGGGGGAGGAGAGAGTAACCCACCAAGGTCTCAAGAAGTGCTATTCCTTTAGCAGATGCAATATGTGTTATAAGCATATTCAACCCAAGGCAGTTGTTGACGCCATGTGGAAGGATTGTTGTTGACAACACATCTGAGAGCAGCGTCCACCTACTGGTTACATCTGTCAGACTGGTCACTGGACTGAGGATGGTAACTGCATGTGAGACTGGATGAAGAACTCAGGGCTTGACAGAAAGCTCTCCACACCTATGAGATGAACTGATGACCTCAATCAGACACAATATCACAAGGAATGGGGTGAAGGCTAAAAACATGCTGAACCATTAACTGAAGAGTCTCAAAAGATGAAAGAAGCTTAGATAAGGGAACAAAACGAACAGACTTTGAGAAACTGTCTATGATTGCAAGGTTTATCATGTGACCTCCACAAACTGGCAAACCAGTGACAACATTCAGGGCTATGTGGGACTACAAACGACAGGTAGTGATTGAAGGAGTCTGGGAGTCTGGTTGGTTAGTGCTCTTATTTTGTGCACTCTCATGCATTGATACTGTAGTTGGATATGGGCACCAGTGACCCCCGCGACTTGAAAAGGAAGAAATGGGTAAAGATGATGGATGGATGGATGGATGGATGGATGATGGATGGATGGCTAGATGATGGATGGCTGGATGAATGGATGGATGATAGATGGATGGATGATAGATGGATGATGGATGGATGGATGATAGATGGATGGATAGCTAATGGATGGATGGATGCTGGATGGATGATAGATGGATGATAGATAGATGGATGGATGGATGATAGATAAATGGTAGATGGATGGATGATGATAAATGGATCATGGATGGATGATAGAAAGATCGATAGATAGATGATAGATTGTATATGAATGATGATAGATGGATGATGGCTGGATGATAGATGGATAGCTAGATGATGGATGGATGGATGATGGATGGTAGATGGTATATGAAGGATGATAGATGGATGATGGATGGATGATGGATGGATGGCTAGATGATGGATGGATGGATGGATTATGGATGGATTGATGATAGATAGATGGATGATAGATGGATGGATGGATGATGGATGGATGGATGGATGATGACAGATGGATGATAGATGGATGGATGGATGATGGATAGATGGATGATGGATGGATATATGGATTATGGATAGATGGATGATGATGGATGGATGATAGATGGATGGATGATGGATTGTGAATGGATGGATGATGGATGGATGGATGATGGATGGATATATGGATTATGGATAGATGGATGATGGATGGATGGATAGATGATGGATGGATGGATGATAGATGGATGGATGATGGATTATGAATGGATGGATGATGGATGGATGATGGATGGATGGATGATTGATGGATGGATGGTAGATGGATGGATTATGGATGATGGATGGATGGATGATAGATGGATGATGGATGGATGATAGATAGATGGATAATGGATGGACATATGGATTATGGATAAAAGGATGATATATGGATGGATAGATTGATAGATGGATGGATTATGGATGATGGGCAGATGGATGATGGATGGATGGATGATAGATGGATGGATATATGGATGATAGATAGATTGATGATAGATGGATGGATAGATAGATAGATAGATGGATGATAGATGGATGGATGGATGGTTGATGGATACATGGATGATAGATAGATAGATAGATGGATGATAGATGGATGGATAGATAGATAGATGGATGATAGATGGATGGATAGATAGATAGATGGATGGATGGATGGATGGATGGATGGATGGTTGATGGATATATGGATCGATGGATAGATAGATGAATAGATGATGGATGGATGGATGGATGATGGATAGATGGATGAATAGATGATAGATGGATGATGGATGGATGGATAGATAGATGAATAGATGATAGATAGATGAATAGATGATGGATGGATGGATGATGAATAGATGATGGATGGATGAATGATGGATGGATATATGGATGGATGATAGATGGATGATGGACAGACAGATGAATAGATGATAGATGGATGGATGATTGATGGATAGATGGATGATGGATGGATGAAACTTCACACTGTAGCTTTAAAGCAATGCTCAGCCCTCCTTCCTTTCGCTGTGGTCGTCTTTTTGTCCACTTGAAGGTTTTCCACGGTTTCCTCTCAAAGCACCAAAACGTGCACGTTGGGTTAACGGTTTCTCTTCTCTGACAGTGAACGTGCGTGTGTTTGTCTCACGTGTCTCTGTGTTGACCCTGCGATGGGCTGGCACCTCGCTCAGGTTCTACCTCGCCTCTCACCGGTCACGAGCCACGGCCCTGACCAGGATGACGTGTGTTCAGAACGAGTGAACTGGTCTCCACACAAGTTTCAGAAAATCTCAGGCGACTTCAAAACGTTTGAGCAAACTCGTGTTCGAGAGGGGAAACAGCTTCTGTAGAACCAACGAGACGTCAAAAGAACGGTGTTTTGGTGGGAAAGAGATTCGTCACTGTACTGGAAAGGGTAATTATTTGCAATTATTGGTGCTTATAAGAATTTATGTGGCTCAAGAGATTTTGTATTTTTCTTTCCCGGAGCTTAAAGGCCCGAGCCTTTGAGCACATATTCTTTTTACTCACAGCTCAATAGAGCGAACACTTTTGAAACCTTTCACCTTCCATCGTGACTCTGCCGCAGCTGCCAGATAAATGCCCAGAGGAGACTGTGATACCATAAACACCCCACAAGAATGTAACCATGATGGATGGTGTTTTAGGAAATGCTTTTTCCCTTTTCCCAGAAACTCTGTTCCAGTTACACACACACACACACACACACCCACACACACAAGACCATTTTAAAACGTGTAACTCGTGTTAGAAAGTCTGAACACACCGTGCTGTGTGTCTCTTGAGTTATTTAGTACACACGCTGCCTGTGGCCCCGTAAGAGTCAGGTCTGTAAGTAAAAAGAGTTTACAGGATTAGATGTTCTTTGTCAAAATGAAAATACAGCAGGTTGTGTGTATAAGTGTGTTAGTGTTGCTCCGTGCGTGTGTGTTTAGAAGCAAACTGGTCTTAAGGATGGCACTGTTCTGCTGCTCCCACTTTAATTGGCTGCTGGCCTCTCAGCCTTGCATGAATGGAGAGTCATTTAGGGACCTTTCACTCTCGCGGAGGATTGTCGGGTGCTGCCGAAGGAGAAATTGCATTCCTGTTTCCATACAATGGCTGGTCTGAGTTGGAAGGGCCAAGAGTATCACTGTCATTATCATGACAATGGAAGCTAATTCCACCGCTACCAGTATCATTCTGAAACCCCTGTGCCGCTGCGGCAGCAGCTTATCAGGGGGCACCATGAGCGCAGCAGGGAACCAAGAAAGCAAAGGATATAAAGGAGACATGCACATTCTGACAGACATAAACATTCAGCACTCAGTCTTTTTAGACTGTCACATGCACGAAGTAACGCATATGTAAAAAAAAAAAGTTTATTACGAAGCAAATCTCATTCAAAGGCACGTTGGGCACCTTTCTTAACCAATCCTAAAATGTCCTTGATGAGGCTTTAACTTTGTGTAGGAGTCACCATGAAATGATGATAACTGTCAGTCTCACTCGTCAAACTCTGGGCGGGACTAACTCTGCCTCAGAGNAATGTTGGTGTTTTGGTGTTGGTGAAACTTTTTATACTTTTTTTACTACTATGAAAAACTACTATGCAAAAAACTCAGGACAGTACTAAACTTTTATTATTTCATTTTATGCTTGTTTATTAATTGTTTAGTGTTTAAATGGTTACTGTTGCACCGAGGGACTGAGAGAGAAATGCAATTTCAATCCTGTGTATGTCCTGTATGTAGCCGGGGCGGGTGTGGTTTAAAATTAAAGTGGAGTTTAAATTATACCATTTTAAATAATAAAATTGGTTAAAATTACTTTCACCCAAAACAGTTACCCTTGAGGCACACGGTGTTGCAGCTGAGGCAGGAGACACTTCACACGAACACCAATGGATTGCACAATTATTTATTTAATTAAAAAATCCTAAATTTAAAATACACAGTTAAAAGGGCAGTTATAGCTCCAGGCAACAATAAAAATCCTAAATTTTAAATACACAGTTAAAATGGCAGTTATAACTCCAGACAACAATAAAAGTGCAATTAAATACAATATTCTAAAAACAAAAGGAAAACCTCATAGGCAAATCGTCCACCGCCTGGGAGATGTTCTGTTAATCAGGCCGCAGCTGTCTAAAGAGTCCTGGAAGAACTACAGCGTCACATGAAACGCCCCTCACGCCAGCACCAGGACGATTAGTCCGGGCTGAATCTCAGTTGGCCTCGATCAGCCACGCAGGACGTACAGCCAGCCCTACGCCGGCCGGAACAGCGGGCATCAAACCAGCGCCAGGACGACAAGACGACAGCCCACGGACCCCCAGGTGAAACGCCAGTCAGGACGACCCGCACCGCAGGTAAACAAACGGTCAAGGACAAACAGCAGCAGCTAACAAAATAAATTAGAATTAAAATCTAAAAGCGTTTAAAAACAAGAGAAGAAGACTAAAGCTTTACTCACCACCGCTGTGAGACGATAGGTCAGCAATATACGTCCTTAAAAAATAAATATTAAAATTAAAATCTAAAAGCATTTAAAAAACGAAGGAAGGAAACTAGGGCTTTTACTCACCACCGCTGTGAGACGATAGATCAGTGATAGAGCGTGCATGTATTTACACCTGGCGTGCCACGCCACAAACGCTACCGTCTGAACCGGAAGAAGAATCATGAGGTCAGCCAATGAGGGAGGGCCCTTTATACAGGCAGCCAGCACCAGACCCAATCACATCTCAGCACCTATGGTGCGTTCAAGGCCTATGGGGCACATTGTCACATCCACCCCCCCAAACTGCATCGACGCCCCGACGATGATCTAATTTAACACCAGGGTCGAAATACAGCGGTCATGGTCTTAGATGAAGGCGTTTGTCTTACTGCTGGCCTTGGGAGATGATGAGGGTTATGATGCTGGCCAGCAGTTGATCGTGTTGATTTACGCACAGACACCTCACTGGAACCAGACTCTGCTGCTGGTACAACTGGTAGTGAGGTAGGTTGATTCAAGGTCACGTCAGAAGGAGCCACGGCAAGTCCTGAAACCCCAGGAACAGCATCAAAAACAACAGCAGCAGGCGGGGCAGGTGGTACCTGCTCCCGAGGACTTGGCCTCAAGAACAAATCATCCTCTAAAAACTCGTCATCTGGACCAGAGCAATGCCCAAAAGATGCTCCGTCATCTGAACCAGAGCCATGCTCAGCAGATGCACCCTCAACAGAAACTGGATTAGGTACATCAGCACCAATCCAGGCCTTTAGCAATGAGCGATGCACCCTTCTTAACCTGGCCGGTTCATGAACTGGTGCCACTGAATACACTACACCACCCTCTCTTGGGACTTGCTTAACTATATGAGTCACTGAACTCCACAAATCTTGAGTTTTCTTACGACCCCTCGTCCCCAAGTTTCGGATCAACACAAGCTGGCCCTCCTGAAGAGGAGTTTCTGTGATGTTCATATCATGATGAGCTTTTCTGCGTTCTGCAGAAGCCCTCAATTTTTGTCTAGCACCCTCAAATGCTATTTGCAAACGAGTCTGATGTTCTTCAACCCACTCATGAATGGTTCCTGCAACAGGTTTTTGAACTCTTCCCAACAGAAAATCTACTGGAAGGAGTGGTTCTTGGCCGAATATTAAGAAAAACGGTGACTCGCCCGTTGATTGGTGAGGAGTGGTGTTATAAGCATAAAGCAACTGGGGCAAGCAAGCACTCCAGTCTCGTTTCCGGGACGGGGGCAAGGTTCTCAACAAATTGTGAAGCGTCCTATTGAAACGTTCACATTGCCCATTACCAGCTGGATGGTAAGGCGTGGTACGAGATTTAGTGATACCATACAGGCTACAAAGCTGTTGGATCAGAGTGCTTTCAAAATTGCGGCCCTGGTCTGAATGGATGCGTGCTGGTACTCCAAATTTTGAAAACCACTCCGTAACCAAGACCTGTGCCACCGTAGAGGCGCGCTGATCTCTAGTTGGGATAGCCAACGTGTATTTGGAAAAAACATCAGTCATCACCAATACACTCTCTAACCCCGAGGAAGTTGGTTCCAACAACGTAAAGTCAATTGCCAAAATGTCATTTGGTTTTGATGCAAGCAAATGACCCATAAAGCCCCGAGCAGGTGGCTGGCTATCCTTGGCAATCTGGCACCGCTCACAGGCCTTGCACCAACCTGCCACCTCTTGTGACATACCCGGCCAATAACAGCGAGATCTCAGCAACGCCAAGGTCCGTTCCACCCCCTGGTGCCCATGCTCCTGATGAACCTGGGTCAAAATGTCCTTAGTCAGGACTTTTGGCAAGAGAAGTTGATACACTTCCCCACCGCCATCTGGGCGAAATATTTGCCGATACATTAAACCATCCAATTCGGCCAAGCGGTCCCATTGGTTGACCAATGCAAGGGCAGATTTTGAAAGCCCTTGCCGCTCCTCACGATTTGGCCGCTCCTTCCTTTGCCAGAAGACAAGGACCTCTTGAAGGACCGGGTCAGCCTGCTGGAGAGCACAGAGATCATCAGGGGAAAGAGAGGGAAAGACAGTTACAGAGGACTGGATGGCTGATGTTTGCTCACTCTGCACAGCTAGCTGCAGTGGCTGAGGCACGGGAGTACCTGAGCCCAACAAAGTCACTTCCAGTGTAGCTGGCCAAGGCCGGCGAGAAAGAGCGTCAGCATTTTGATTAGATTTAGCAGGTCGATACTTCAACTCAAAGTTAAAGGAAGCAAGCTGGGCTGCCCAACGCTGCTCCACTGCTCCAAGCTTAGCCGTATCCAAATGGCTCAGAGGATTATTGTCGGTATAAACAATACACCGATGACCCAAAAGATAATCTCTAAATTTTTCTGTCATGGCCCATTTCAGGCCCAACAGCTCCAATTTCATTGAGCTGTAATTTGACATGTTTCGCTCGCTAGGTCTTAACCCGCGGCTAGCGAAAGCAATGGGTCTTATCCTCCCCTCCTGTTCCTGAGACAAGACTGCTCCCAAACCACAATGGCTTGCATCCACCTCCAAAACAAAAGGGAGGGAGAAATCGGCATAAGCAAGGACCGGGGCAGACGTGAGCTTGGTCTTGATAGCCTCAAAACTCTGTTGGCACTCCTCAGTCCAAGCTCCAGCAATACTCTGGGCACCTTTCTTTTTAGACATTTTACCAGCTAGCTCTGCAGCTCTACGATGCAAGGGGGCAGCCATCTTAGCAAAACCTTCCACAAACCTTCGGTAATAGCTAGCGAATCCTAAAAAGGAACGCAACTCAGTGGCTGTGGTGGGTACAGGCCAATTTGCTACCACCTCAATTTTAGCGGGGTCAGTGGCTACTCCTTGGTCAGAAATTACATGGCCCAGGTAGTGCACCTCCCGCTGGAAAAAATGGCACTTACTGAGCTTAGCTTTAAGGCCCTCCTTTTGAAGCCGTCCCAACACCACATCCAACCTCTCCAGATGCTGCTGTACAGAGGATGAAAACACAACAATGTCATCTAAATACAGCAAAAGAGATTGGCATTGCTGGTCACCAAAAATGCGTTGCATCAAACGCTGAAATGTACCCGGGGCATTGCATAGGCCAAAAGGCATACGATTCCACTCGAAGAGCCCAAACGGTGTACAAAAGGCAGTTTTATGGCGATCTCCTACTGTGACAGGGACCTGATTATAACCACTGGCCAAATCCATCGTGGAAAACCATTGGGCCCCTGTCAAAGCATCAAGAGACTCTTCAATACGCGGGAGTGGAAAAGCGTCCTTCCTTGTCTTGATGTTAAGTTGACGATAATCAACACAGAGCCTAAGGCTGCCATCCTTTTTACGAACAAGCACAATTGGTGACGCATAAGGGCTGGAGCTTTCACTGATGACATTTGCTGCCAAAAGCTGGTTTATGTGCTCCTTCACAAGTTCATATTCTGATGGAGGGATTCGACGGTAACGCTGCCGAACGGGAATGTCATCAAGAAGGGGAATGTCATGACTGATCAGGTTGGTGCAACCCAAATCCTGATCATTAGTAGCAAACACGGAAGTGTATTTACCCAACAATGCTCGTACTTGACCCTGTTCCTCTGCAGACAAAGATGTTAAATCAATTTCCTCTACCCTTTCCACGATAGGAGCAGCAACTGTTTGGGAAGATACATTTGCAAGAAATGGAACTTCAGTCACACCTGCTGGAAGACTCACCACCCCAACACTATTTAAAGTTCCCACAGTGGTACGAGGGTAAAGCAACACATCTGTGTTGCCCACATTTGTCACTGGGATATAAGCAGTCCCCCGAACAACTTGAACTAGAGCAGGAGATGCTAACAACCCCACTGGTAAACCAGACTCAGAGGGTTCAAACAAGACAGGGGTGCCTGAGTATTTCTCACAGCATGTGGTAGGCACAATTTTCATTGCACCTCCTGGAATGCGGCAGGCCTTCCTGCCTCGCACCCTCACCTTACCAGGCTGCTCAGGAGTGTGCTGCATTTCAGCTGCATGACATTTCTGTAGAGCATGAACCAGAGGTTTGGGAGATGACACCACAGGGGTAGCATGGAATAAAGCATCACCATGCTGTCCAAACAGCTCTTGATAACACTTATTTATGACGTTCATCCCCAATACACCAGGAACTGAAACTAACCCACCATCAGGAGGATTTTTCACCACCAACACCCCACAATGGGGCACCAACTTGCCACACAGTTCAATAGACACCTCCAAATAGCCGATATAAGGGATAGGGAGACCATTGGCTGCTTTTAGCTGTAGCCAGTGGCAGGCTTTCAACCGCTCTTCTCCCCAGGGCTTGAAGAGTTCAGAAAAGAAACCCTCTGTAATTGTGGACACCATTGAACCTGTATCAACCAGGCAAGGCACCTTCACTCCAGCCATATTCACAACAATATGTGGACAAGAAGCAATTAGTTGAGGTGCATCCGCTGCGCAAAAAGCATTAGTCGAGCCCATGGATACCCCACCCGAGCTGTGGCTCTGCAACTCAGTGGGTACTAGTTTTCCGGAAGCTGGCTCCCCTGACGTGACCCTGACAAAGATGGCTGACGGAAAGCAACACGTGGCCCCCCACACTCCCTAGCAATATGTCCGGGCTGTTGGCACCGTCGACATATAATGGGACCTCGACGCGGGGAGCGGCTGCGCTCTTGTGCAGTTTGGAGAAGGGCAATGCTTTGAGTAAGCAGTTTGAGCTGCTCCTGTTGTTGTTTCAAAAGTTCTTTTAGTTCATTAACCTCTGTTTGGGTGGGGCTAGCAATAGCTGGTGACCCACCCTGCACAGCAAACTGAAAACTGGGCGCCGAAGGCAGAGAAGTGCTCCGGCTCCGCATACTAGCTGGCAAACCCTCTAACTCCCACCTCATTGCCTCACCTCTAACATCAAGCAGTGTTGCTGCCGGTTTCAGACGAACATACTGTTTTAGCACACGACGGAGCGCACCATCAAGGACATATTCTACAAACTGGTCACGCAAGATAGCTTCAACATTAGGCATGTCCCTAGGGGCCTGTGCTGTTACTTTCTCCATGAGGCTCATCAAAGCCAGGGAGAACTCTTGTAGTGTTTCCCCCTCGAATTGTTTTCTGGAGAAAAAGGCCTCCTGTAATGCAACATGTGACTCATTACATCCATAAAGCTCCTTGAGGATAGAAATGATCTTAGCTGGATCCTCTCGTTCCTGACTAGAACGATATCTGATCTCCTCCCTAGCCTCTCCTTCTAAATGGTCGTATATAAAAAAAGCCTGATCTACTGCTGACAAATTTCGTGCCCGCATACACGCCTGCACCTCCTCAACCCACTCGCTCACGCTAATCCCCATCCGTCCCCTAAACATAGGGCACTTACGGTCGCGTGGAACAAACACTAACCTTTCAGTTATTTGGGCCATGGGGAGTGCAGAAGCTGAAGACGGCCCAGCACTGGGGTTAGAGGTGGAGGGTGAATGCTCTGCACGCAGCTT
>JBBPBX010067128.1:6524-19487 GCA_038048925.1 Garcialebias charrua
TGATGGTAAATAAATGGTAAATGGAGCTTACTTATATAGCGCTTTCCAGCCCCCTTTGAGGGGCCCCAAAGCGCTTCACAGTACCAACAATCCACCCATTCATACACCGGTAGCGGTAGACTGCCATGCAAGGCGTCAACCAGTCCTACCGGGAGCAACTCGGGGTTAAGTGTCTTGCCCAGGGACACAACGAGGTAGGCCGTGACCGGGGATCGAACCCGAGACCTTCCGGTCCTGAGCCGGCTGCATTGCCTCTACACCATCCCGGACCCTTGATTTCAGCTCCAACCACTGAAGCTACTAAACTTAAAGTTAAATGCAATATTTTTAGTGTTTGAGCACATCTAGTGAAAAGAAGTACGACTCTTACATTATCAAACACCACTAACAACAGTGTGTTCAGGTTCTGGGATGTTGACTTTTAAAGATATGGAGAACTTGTTACAGATGGAACAAGTGTGATTTTTAGTTAAACTGTTTCTATTTTCAGCACGGCATCAAATTACTGTATCCGCAGACATTTTTTTTTTTTGCACAGAAAGTTGCCCCCCGGGGGGCCACTCACCATCCCGGATGCACACTTTGATGAGGCGCACCGCTCCACCTCTTGCCTTGGCCAGGAACTGCCTCAGCTCTGGTGTCACCGTCAGAGCGAGAAACATGGCAGGTCAGCGGCGTCCTTCTCCTGCCCGGGGTGTCGGAACACAAAGAAGCAACGCAGTGGAGAAGAGAAGCTCCAAAAGATTCAGTCCAACTCAGAACTATAGATTTATTTTAAAAAAAAGCAGAGTTCCTTCACTTCAGGTGAGGATCAGGAACTGTTCTGAAGATTACTGAGGTTCTGGGCTCACGGCGCGTCTGTATGAACTGAGATGTTGCTCAAGTAAATGAGACAGAGTCACGTGCACAGATGGAACCTGATCTCCTGTCTCCCAAATTTAGCTCCCTGACTGTCCAGGCTGGGGGAGAGGCCCGTGAAGAGTCCAACACAAAGCTGAACGGACCGACCCACTAAACGATCGCACCAACTTGTTCCTAAGAACTGACGCACCGCTGGAGGCTTCTACGTTCCAGAGCAGCATATGATGTGCGTGTTTGGTTTAAATATGGATTAAAATGGCAGGTGTTGATTTATTTTCATCTGAATACGAGCGACAGGAAGCGTAACGTACTCTTGAGACACGTCTTGACGATCAACACATTGAGTAAGATGTTTTCACCGTCATTAAACACCTGACTGTGCTGAAGACATTTTACTCAATCAGATGAGCTAATCTTCCACTCAGCTGGACTAAAAGCAAGTTCAGTTTGACAAACACACAAAAACGGACCGAATTTCTCCAGGTATTCACAAATATTTTAAAAATAAACGTTTATTTTCCTACATGCTACCAAACGAGTCATAATTAACTGTGCTGTGAATGCACATATTTAAACGAGCCTCCTCAGCAGCTAACAGATTAAAATATATTAACTCCACTTTTTCCTGATAAATGAAATAAATAAATCCCAGGTGTGCTATTCGACCCAGAAACGACTTATAAAACAAACCGTTAAAACACAATGACAACGTTCAAACCCACATCTTTACAAAGAACATTTTAATGTTAAATACAAATAAAAAAAGAAAAATTATAAACAATTTATCCATTCCTACAACCCGTTATTTACAACAAAAATATGACTTTGGTGACGTCCACATCCAGCTGAGCCTCGCTGGTCTCCAACAGTAGCTTCATGTTATCCTCAGTCATCGATGGTGGGGAGCCAGAACGCCTGAAAAATTAAATATATTCAACTATAAAGTCACTTTATTTATAACAGGCTTGTTGGTAAGACTTGAATCTACATGAGTGATAAAATAAAGTTACAAAGCAACATCCCATGTTTTAATTTATTCATTATGTTTTAATGAGTTTGCATAAACTAAACATCCCACATACAGTACAGTACTTTAAAGTGAACTCTTAAATCATCACTAATTTTTATCCATTTTCCATGTTTCAAATTCATGTTTAATTTCATCTGTACATTTTTATATTTAAAATATCACAAAATGTATTTATTGAATACAGCTTGGGTTAATAGATTTCTGACTATAAATACCTTCAGGTGTAATTTAGTTCTGAGCGTCGTGGTTTCTCACTCACCATGTTGGAGCAGGCGCTGGCGAACATCATGAACTTGGGGTTGAACTGCAGACAAGTGATTGGGCCNNNNCCATAACTTAAAATCTATTGATAAAGTGAATATTTCAGCCAAATAAGCAGCGACTTTAAAAGAGCTTTAAAATATATTTAAAAGCACAGAGCTAGTGCTTCTTGTTTTAAAACCAAGATCATCTGAAGATGAGGAGGAACAGAGTTTCAGTAGTTTGGGTTGAAATTTGTACAAAATATGAGAGTTTTAGTCCAAACATGTTCAAAATGGAGTGTACAGTAGTCAGTGCACTAAAAATACTTTTACTAAATATAAAAAAGCTCAGTTAAAGTTGGGGTGGAGGCAGGGCTGGGGATCAGAAAGTCGCAGTTCGACTCAGCCATCCCCACGTGTCGTGGTGTCTCTGAGCCTCCCCAGTTGTTCAACAGGTACTCACATAGCTGCCCACTGCTCCACCTGTACCTCAGGTGTGATGGGTCAAATGCAGAGAACCACCGGTAATTTTGCCATGGTGTGGGAACAACGATGATACTCTCAGACTTCGCTTAAACTGTGTCAAGGTAATGTGTATTATTTGCACTGCTCCATATTTTTCTCTTCATTCTTTTCTCATACTTTACTGTACTGTGATGTGAATGGATGATAAACAGACTGTCTTAGGGAGTCCCCAGGTTCCCTCTGTCTCCTGCTGCAGCTGAGTGATGAAAGCCAGACAGAGTGTGTGGGGCTGAGGGTTGGCGCTCGAGTTAAATCCATAAAACTATCTTTTTCAGTTCAGGAAGTAAGAACGGTCAGCGATTCAGACAGGAGAAGTGTGACCTTGTAAATGCATTGATCAATGCTGGACTGTTCTCCAAAGCTTTAGATAAATCTGACGAACTACACCTTGGTCTGGTTTGGAAATCTCCTTTTTTTACCCACGACAACTGAACACAAGCTATATTGGTTTTCAGGTCCACAAAATATTCAAATAAACTCAAAGAAAGTTGGAGCAGATTGTGTGAATTTATTTGAAACAAGTCTAAATGTGTCTTGCAGTTTAGGCGATAAACTGTGGTTCAGATCTGTCATCCAATGAAAACAACCAAAAATACAACAAAGGAGGCCCTGAACTGCTCTGAAATGCAGCAATTTGTCTCCTGAGTTCAATACAGTATACAGGTAGTCCCCGACTTACGAACGAGTTCCGTTCCTATGCGCCGTCGTAACTCGAAAAATCGACGTAAGTCGGAAAATACGTCCAAACGGCACCTTATACGTACAGTACAGTATTTTACCAAGCACTTAGCCTATCCTAACACATTACCCTACATAATTATCAAAAAACACATACCGTACATTCAGAGCCATAATGAAGGGAAAAAAAGAGTTAAGCTGACTTGTGTTAAAAACCTTCTGTTGAGCTGTAAACCTGATGTACTTTGGTCAGACGTTTACTTAAAAGAAAGTAAAATGTAACAAAAATCAGAAATAGGGAAATTATCAATTTAAAATTAAAGAATGGCTACATTTATTAGCACTGTCACACATTTATGTTTCCATTTGTTTCAGTTTTTTCTTCCCCTCCCTCACATACATCCTCTTTTTTGTATGAAGGACTCTGATTCTTAAAAGAAAATGAAGTTGAATCTTACAGAACGTTTGAATTTTGTTGCAGATTTTTAGGATCTGCATTGTGTTTACTTATACTGTGACAGAACTGTGTCACATACTGTGTAGTGTTGGTGTGTATTTCAAAACTACCGTATTTTCCAGCATATAAGTGGCACCAGTCAAAAAAAAATCATCATGAAGAGGGGAAAAACACAAGTCGCTTCGGTGTATAAGTTGCATTTACAGGTGGTCCCCGACTTACGAGCGCATCGACATACGAGGTTCCGGACTTACGAGCTGACTAACGAACAGGAAAGTTGTACAGAACATGCAGAAAATACAGCACTTTTATGTGTTTTTAGATGAAAGTGTGTTAGCTAACAGTTTGTAAACAAGTTTCTGAGCATGTTTATGAACTAGTATGTACGTTTGTGTTGAAAAACGAGTGTTCGTAGTAGCGCTAGCATAAATTTTCCGACTTACGACTGAAAATCCGGACTTACGAGCGACACGTGTTTCATGTTCCAACATACGAATTTTCGTCTTATGAGCGACTCGTAGGAACGGAACTCGCTCGTAAGTCGGGGACCACCTGTATTACGTGTCACCGCTGACTCATCGCATTTATTATGCATTTATTTAATGGTCAAAACAGCTTCATTTCGCCTGTGTGGCACAGCGCTATCCATCCAACCATCGCGGCTGAAGTTGCTAGCTCTCCAGCGTTCCTCCGCCTGGACTAGCTGAGTCAAGTCAAATTTATTTGTATAGCACATTTAAAACAGGAAATGTTACCAAAGTGCATAAAGCGAGTGAGGCGAGCACTCACGAGAGGACTCGCTGTTGCAGTTCTACGAAATTTAAAGCATCAGTCAAAAATTGTGCTATGGATATGGGAAAAAAAAACTTAGAGAAGTCACAGGACTGACAAATCTATGCAAAAAAAAAATAATGGTGACTTATACACCAGAAAATACGGTATTATTTTTTGTGGAGCAGTGAAGTAAATTGTTGCTCTTTGCCTCTTTTTAAGTTTCCCCCTCTTCCCGCGAGGCCGCACGTGACTGCATCTGCCAAGGTCATGAAACAGCTGGGTGAGTGAAGACAGGAGCAGTAAACATAAAAGCAACTTTTTCAAACCGAGCTGTGTTTCAGAACTTCTTGGGCCGCACGTGGTCGACTTCTCTGCAGGATTCCTGGCTTTGGGCGAGTGGCAGCCGTACTGCAGGGCGCTGGAGACGTTCCTGAGGCAGGTTTCGGCTCACGGCGTCCTCAGCAAAAACCAAGCTGTGGAGGTCTTCCTGACGAGCTCAGATGTAGGTTTCCTCCCAGTTTCAGCCTCGGTGAACTGCAGCAAGTTAGAGTTTAATGGGATCCCTTTTCACGAGAGAAACTTGCAATAAAAGCTTAAACATTCACCAAAAAGAGCTTTAAAAGCGAGGGTTTCATGTGACCAACACGATGCTATTAAAAAACAGATGGGAGTAGAAAGAAAAGATTTCTTTATTTTATTTTATTTGACTTTTATTATCACCTGCTACCAAAAGGTGAACACAAACAATAATGCCCGCTCATTCTCAATCAGTTCATCTGGACAGTTTCTTTTTAGTAGAAACGTTTCACCCTCACTCCAGAGGGCTTCGTCAGTCAGAGTAGTCCAAAGCAAACTGAAGCTACCCCACCAAGTAAACAACCTGGACTATTGAGAATGAACTTTCTGGTCTTGAACCACTTTGGACATGTCTGCCTGCCTGGGAGGAGTCGACGAGGGACAAGCCCCCAGAAACCATCTTGGCTACAGCAAACTGGTTGGTCCACTTAAGTTGTTTACTTGGTGGGGTAACTTCAGTGTGCTTGGGACTACTCTGACGAAGCCCTCTGGAGTGAGGGTGAAACGTTTCTACTAAAAAGAAACTGTCCAGATGAACTGATTGAGAATGAGCGGATTTTATACCTGGACTATTGAGAATGAACTTTCTGACAAACAATAATGCTTTTCTTGTTTTAGTCCATCAGTTAGCAAAATATCTCATGAACCAATTGATGATTTTCAATGAAACTTGCAGAAAGTAAATAGTGAATGTACATCTGCTGCTGCTTAACTTTTGGAGTCAACATCAAAATTCATGCTCAATCATCCAGGTACAAAGTCCCATAATGGTTGGTCAGTCAGGTCATCTGGACAAATTCTTTCTTCTTTTTTTTGTGCAAAGATGTTACCCTCTATCCAGAGGGCTTCATCAGTCTGAGGAGTCCCAAGTAAACTGTTTTCCCCACTAAGCAGTACACTTCTTTAGTGGACCAACCAGTTTGTTGGAGATAAGATGTTTCTGGGGGCAGTCCTGTCCCCCGTCTGGATACAGGGCGAATGGTCTTTCCACAAAAAATAAAGATGACCAGACTGACCATAATTGGATTTTGTACCTGGATGACTGAGCATGAACTTTGATGTCTTGAACCACTTTGGCTGTGGCCGCCTGCCTGGGAGGAGTTGACGAGGGACAGGACAGCCTCCAGAAACATCTTATATCCAACAAACTGGTTGGTCCACTAAAGGAGTGTACTGCTTAGTGGGGAAAACAGTTTACTTGGGACTCCTCAGACTGATGAAGCCCTCCAGAAATTGGGCAAAACGTTTTTCCACAAAAATTATATATATATATATATATATATATAATCAAAAAAGGCGTTCAATACAGGATCAACTGGACTTTATTTGTTGCGGAAAACGTTTCGACTTCTGTCCAGAAGTCTTTTTCAATTCTGAATGGAACGCCTGTATTGAACGCCTTTTTTGATTTCATCATGTCCTGGACGACTGAGAATCTTCACCAGCATATATATATATATATATATATATATATATATTTTTTTTTTTTTAAACTGTCCAGATGACCTGATTGACCATTATGGGCTTTTGTACCTGAATGACTGAGCATGAACTTTGATGTCTTGAACCACATTGGCTGTAGCCGCCTGCCTGGGAGGAGTCGACGGAGTTGCTTAGTGGGAAAAATGTTTACTTGGGCTGATGAAGCCCTCCGGATAGAGGGCGAAACGTCTAACCAAAAAAAAAAAAAAAGAAGAAGCTGTCCAGATGACCTGACTGACCATTATTGGACTTTGGAGTCAACCTAATTCAAGATGGCCACCCTAGCTTACTGGTCTTAGAAAACACAAAAAAAATGTCTGAAGTCCCGACAGTTTTACAAATATTGAGCTAAAATCTGAGCAGCTGAGACTTTTTATACAACACGTACTGAGTCGTGTTTTATAAGAAGATCACTGGCATGACAAGTGGCGGGCGACAGGCATTCCTTCAAAGAACTTTCCTGCTTTTGGCATGAAGCAGCTAAAGAGTTCTGTAAATAATGTGTGTGTGTAGCTGCACAGCGTGTCTCAATGACTGCTGACTGGGCCTTAAAAAAGCTGCAAACTTCAGGATTCAGGAAATAATTTTATTCACTAAAACAAAAGTGCAGGAAGTCCAGAGGACGAAACAGCCTGACCAGCAGCGGCACAGGAAGTGAGCACGACGAGGTGACGTAAACGAGGACATCGAGAGAATATTACGAGAATCTGAAGTCCAAACCTGGAAAACAAAACCCAAAGCAAACAAGACTGTGTTTGAGACAGTTTGTCGTTTGGTGTGTTTTATGTCACGAAGAGACGAAGACAAACATCCTGTTTGGATGAGTTGCGCCTCGTGCGGCAGCTTTTAGTGAGTTCATGTGTTTTAATAATGTGAGACAAACATTTTGTGTCCAGCCTCCAGGCAGACAGAAGATCAAGAAGACCATTTTCAATCGACTGAGTCAAGCTGTGGAGGAGAAGAGGAAGGAGGGCCACAAGGTGCTGAGCTGGGACTCCTACAGTTTGATTGTAGCCTGGGTATCAGGGTGGTCTTAAAGCTGTGATGAATTTGTTTGCAGGATGTGGATGAGTTTTTTCAAACTGAACGGGACCAGAACCTTCTGTTGACCGGATCCACCAGGGCTGCAGCTGAGGTGTGTCTCCATGTCCTCCTCTCTGTCTGCTTGGACACATACAATTCAGTTTCTTTTTATTTCTTTTCTTTTTGCAGAAATTTCTCGACGTGGTGCTAACTGAACAAAGTAAGACGCCTCTTCTCTACCTGGAAGAATTCAGCGCATTAACGTTGTTCTGCCTCACCGACGTGAAAGTTCTGTTCGTTGGCAGAAATCTCCACGGCGTGCGGGCACTTCTCAGCTGCGCTTCATCTCTGTGTGGAATCGGGAGAAGATCCTGAAAAAAAGGCTTTTACCAGGTGAGTCAGCGTTCATTCATGCAATTTAGATCCATTTTTTTACATTTAAAATTGTTTTTTCAAGGAAAGTAGCATAAAATGAACTACAGAAGTGAAAAAATGTTTTAAATACAGGTAGTCCTCGGGTTACGACGGCCTCGACTTACGACATTTTGTGGTTACGAACGCCCTCCCATTGAAAAGCATTGTTCGGGTTACGCGGTTTATGCGCCTTTACACCAAAAAATACGGTACTGAAACTCACCGGAGGGCAAGGGAAATTTACAGGAGGTTTACAGGAGGGAGTGGGGAGAGTAGCTTGATGCGGTCAGTGGGAGACCTCATTGTCTGGACAGGCAGACCGGAGCAGAGGAGGTTAGGAGGGTGGTTTTTGTCACCAGACGGCAGAAACTGCGGAGCTGGACCGGAGGAGCAAGAGCTAACATGCTAACAGACCTTGCTGTAAACAGTCTGGACCGCGCGAACTACAGGCAGCCTCAGATGTTGGAGGGACACCGAGCTAACATGCTAAGCGGCGGAGGAACGGCTTCACCAACTCCCAGTAGGCCATTAACTCTTTTTTCCCTTCATTATGGCTCTGAATGTATGTGTTTTTTGATAATTATGTAGGGTAATGTGTTAGGATAGGCTAAGTGCTTGGTAAAATACTGTACTGTACGTATAAGGTGCCGTTTGGACGTATTTTCCGACTTACGTCGATTTTCGAGTTACGACGGCGCATAGGAACGGAACTCGTTCGTAAGTCGGGGACTACCTGTATACTGTATTGAACTCAGGAGACAAATTGCTGCATTTCAGAGCAGTTCAGGGCCTCCTTTGTTGTATTTTTGGTTGTTTTCATTGGATGACAGATCTGAACCACAGTTTATCGCCTAAACTGCAAGACACATTTAGACTTGTTTCAAATAAATTCACACAATCTGCTCCAACTTTCTTTGAGTTTATTTGAATATTTTGTGGACCTGAAAACCAATATAGCTTGTGTTCAGTTGTCGTGGGTAAAAAAAGGAGATTTCCAAACCAGACCAAGGTGTAGTTCATCAGATTTATCTAAAGCTTTGGAGAACAGTCCAGCATTGATCAATGCATTTACAAGGTCACACTTCTCCTGTCTGAATCGCTGACCGTTCTTACTTCCTGAACTGAAAAAGATAGTTTTATGGATTTAACTCGAGCGCCAACCCTCAGCCCCACACACTCTGTCTGGCTTTCATCACTCAGCTGCAGCAGGAGACAGAGGGAACCTGGGGACTCCCTAAGACAGTCTGTTTATCATCCATTCACATCACAGTACAGTAAAGTATGAGAAAAGAATGAAGAGAAAAATATGGAGCAGTGCAAATAATACACATTACCCTGACACAGTTTAAGCGAACTCTGTGAGTATCATCGTTGTTCCCACACCATGGCAAAATTACCGGTGGTTCTCTGCATTTGACCCATCACACCTGAGGTACAGGTGGAGCAGTGGGCAGCTATGTGAGTACCTGTTGAACAACTGGGGAGGCTCAGAGACACCACGACACGTGGGGATGGCTGAGTCGAACTGCGACTTTCTGATCCCCAGCCCTGCCTCCACCCCAACTTTAACTGAGCTTTTTTATATTTAGTAAAAGTATTTTTAGTGCACTGACTACTGTACACTCCATTTTGAACATGTTTGGACTAAAACTCTCATATTTTGTACAAATTTCAACCCAAACTACTGAAACTCTGTTCCTCCTCATCTTCAGATGATCTTGGTTTTAAAACAAGAAGCACTAGCTCTGTGCTTTTAAATATATTTTAAAGCTCTTTTAAAGTCGCTGCTTATTTGGCTGAAATATTCACTTTATCAATAGATTTTAAGTTATGGAGTTGGTATGATCCTCGTCCTTCAGCACTGAGCTGAAAACCTCCTGCCTTTGCTTCAAACCGACTTGAATACTGTGAAATACTTTTTATTTCTTTTTAAATGACCACAGGGAGACTTTGGCTTATTGGAAGTTCTGCAGCGAGGCCACTTAACCAAACTGAGAGGCGACAGAGCACGTTATCCCAGTTTTAGCTGTCCTGCACTGACTTCCTGTCATTTTTAGAGCTGACGTTAAGCTCTTAAAGATGAAGGACAAAGTTACTTTCACAGAACAGCTGAAGGAGAAATGGAGATTTTTTATCAAGAGATCACCTCAAAGCTTTGAAATCTTTATTTACTGATATTAGAGAAGTTCGATCACCAACTACTTCCACAAGAAAGATTAAAAACTATTCTTGTGCCTTAATTTTTAGTCGGTAACTAAAGTTTCAAACAAACCACAATTCCTTTTCATTCCTTCGTCTGCCTATTTTAGCCAATTCAGTTGTTTCGTGTTGACTTTACTTTCATTTTCTGGTGAAAACGTTTTAATTATCTTGTTTTTCATTCATTTGTGGTGTTTGTGTGAAGCACTTTGAGCTAATTGTTCTTATGAAATCTGATAGATGATTAAATATTTACTGATTCTTGCTCCGAAAGCTATGAAGTAGGAGCTAAAAAGGCCAAAAAACACCACATTTAGTTGTGAGAAACATGAAAATGTTCTTCTGGTTCCTAAACATCTGATAAATAACTACACAATCTGTTGTTACAACTTTAGTTTCAACCTGACGTTTCCCTTTTGTTGCAGGGTTTGTGCTCAGCTGTCAGAAGTATTTGATTCTATGAAGGTATGTTTGTCCTTTTTTATAAGAGTTCACTCAGCTGTTCATCACTTTCACGCCTAATAATGTGTCTGAGCAGAAGAGCATGAGGAGTTTCGCTGTGAACGACATGAACACTCTTGGCCTCGGCCTGGATCTGCACTCGCGCTACCAAGAGGCAGAGAAAGTTTGTTGCTCCACGTCCAATTTATCTAGCAGCCGCCATACGAGTCTAAAATCTGTGACCAATATAAATGAACGTGCTTTTTGTTTTGGTGCACTGTAGGAAATGCTCTTCAGGAGGACCTGTAAAATGGTGGAGCTGGAGAATGCCAGAAAGAATGTGGAGAAGGCCAAACCTGTGAAGAAAGCTGCAGTGAGTAGATGCACATGCGGCATGTGAGCAGCAGGGGGCAGCAGCAAGCTGCTGGTGGAGTTCAGCTCGAAGAGGAAACATTTAGTCTGTTTATTCTTTCTGATTAATATTTACATGATCCATGTTTTTCAGATGGAGGAGGTGAAGAAAGCAGCAGAGGCAGAGTTTCAGCAAATTTGTGAAGTTGCAAAACAAGAGGTAAATCATTCAAAACGTCCCTTTGTTCATGGCGGGCAATAGATTATTATTATTTTATTTATTTATTTATAAAATTTGTTCATTTTTAAAATACAATACAAAAAAAATCCCATAAACGATAATATACAAAATATAAAAAAATGTAAGGTAGCAGAAGGAAGAAAAAATCTTATTACAGTATATCTGTCCCTTATTTTCAAACAATTAGTTCAATCTAAAATAATCTTCAGTAACAGAACAAAATGAATAACTCTTTGTAATTTTTTAACTCTAATACAATACACATTACGCTACTTATATATATATATATATATTTTTAACAATTCAGTTTTGACCATTTTCTTAAAAGTACACACGTTTACATGCAGGCCCTGCACACAGTGACGGTCGTGATATTTTTTTGTCTTCCTGCAGATTGTCCAGTTGGAGCAGACGCGTGTGGACATGATGCAGAAGAGCCTGGCTCAGTGGTGTGAAAAGCAGCTTGTTACAGCCAAAGAAAGTGCAGACATTTTCAGCCACCACCTGCAAGCCTTTAAAGCCATGGTTTAGTGACCTCCGAAGAAGTCGATGCACACAAAGTGTCCTCAGTACCTCCAAACGCACCGCGAGTAAAGACCAGCGTTGCTGCTGTGGCTTTATTTGGTTTAAAACAAAATAAAGCTTTGTATAAAGGAACACTCAAACATTATTCTTGTTTTTTTGTTTGTTTTTGTTTTTACCTTAAAGTGATTAGATCTTTTGAAGTGTGGTTCTGTGGAAAAGTTATTAGTGTCTTACCTGCATCAGATAGCGAGTGGGGATAATTTAAAGAAAAAGCGTTTAGATTGGACCAGATTAATGAGCGAACAGTTGGAGTTATCGTATTTTTTGCCGTATAAGTCACAGTTTTTTGCATAAACGTGCACGTTTTGCAACTTATACAAAGAAGCGACTATTATACCCCCCCCCCATATTTATAACACAATTTTTGGCTGAGATCCGACAATTTCATTAATTCTGACATGAAAAAATATTAAACATTACCATTTGCAGCCACTTGAGGGCCCTCGAGCAATGTGGCAAGCCAAGTGTCTTATTAATAGGTAAAAGTGGCTATTAATGAGACACTTGGCTTGCCATACCGAGCCACCTTCGTCTCGCTCCGGAACTCCTGGAGCAAACGTCAAATCAGCTGAATTTCGCCTCACCGCCCAGGTGAAATGCAGCGGATTTGACCATTAAAGTGCATTTATTAAAGGAAAAGTTCAACTGAAATACACCTTTGCTATAATTTCAAGCAAACGAATAATTGTTTTTAAGTGTTAATCTTGTTAAATTTGATTTGATTTGATTTTGATTTATTTATTCATTCATTTTATGATTAAAACAAGAAAACAATACAATACAAAAAGAGAGAAAAAAATATATATAAAATGAAAGGCGGCAGAAGAAGAAAAAATCTTATTTTTTCTGCCCCTATTCCTCCCATAAACAATTCATAAACACAACTACAGTACTTGGATTACAAAATAAATAATCAACTTAATTTTAGCATTTAAGAATAAACACATGATACAACCAACTCATATAATTTCCAAAATAGTGAACAACTTAAATAATAATTTCTACCCTCGGTGTCATACACAAACTTCCAAATTTCAACTCATTTAAATATATGTTTTTAACCGTTTAAACTTAATCATTCTTT
>JBBPBX010067129.1:8969-19486 GCA_038048925.1 Garcialebias charrua
ATATATATATATGTAAACATGACTTGTAGGTGTTTAGTGAAACTTCCTTTCTTATCACCTGAAGCAGCTGTTTTGTCTCTCGTTCTGTTCATCCCAGCCTCATGCTAGGTTTTGAATTTTAAAACTTTACATTTGTTAAGAGAACAAAGAGGCTGCAGAATAATAAAAACATTGCTTTTCTACAGAAGAGTAGGGGAAAGCTGGCTCAGCAGAGTATGGAACATGTTCAAACCACCTTAAGTCCATCTGTCCGTCCGTCCATCCATCCATCCATCCATCCACTATCTTTACCCGATTCTTCTTTTTTCGGGTCACAGGGATCACTGGTGCCCATATCCAGCCATCACTGTGGGAGAGGTGGAGACACCCTGGACATGTCTACAGTCCATCACAGGGACACATAGAGACAAACGAGACAAACAACCGTTCACTCTCTCACCTAGGGACAATTTAGAGTTACCAATCAACCTAACATGCATGTTTTTGGTCTGTGGGAGAAAACCGGAGTACCCGGAGAAAATCCATGCATGCACAGAGAGAACATGCAAACTCCACCCAGAAAGGCCCCCGGACTGGGATTAGAACCAGGGACCTGCTCGCTGAGAGGCAGCAGCTCTACCAACTGTGCCACCATGCTGTCATCCACCTCAAGTCTATTTATTAAAAATAATAATAATGATACATCAAGCCGAAATGACATGATTTACTTGAACACCATAGAAACATTTGTTAAAATTTTACTTGTAGGCTAACCCAAGGATAATCTGCAATGAGCTCTGGAGTGTTGATAAAATCAACATACAGTATAGAAATTTTTAAAACCCATTTTTAGTATCCTGAGGACATCTTGTTAGCCTAAATAGCACAATTTCAAACTTTTTACTCTTTTTACTTACCAGAAGAAAAAAAACATGCTGAATAAATGTAAAGCTTAAAAAACTTTAGAAGGCTGTTCGCTTCCTTCGCGTATGAAAGGAAGCTAATGTTTGTTTCTACACAGATGAAACATGTCAGCCTAACGAGGCAGCAGCAGCTGCTGTCAATAAGGTCAGACTGAACCAACAGCTGAGGGTGGAAAGTGTCAGATGGAGCAAGTTTTTCAGTATTGTCTTGTTATTCATTTTTAACAAACTAAAACTTGAATCAGTAACCCTGCCTGCTGTTTTTTGTTTTGCTGGAACTGAGCCTACATGTTTTCAAGAAATGGGGAAACAAAAACTCAGTTGTGCCCCATTTTAAAAAATGGGTTTGCTCATGCTCCACTGAGCAGGTGCTGAAAGAACAAACATTTATTCTGTTCATTTCATTTAAGTCAGGAAATTTGAGAGCAATGTATTATTGGCATACTTGTAAAATGGAACCCCTTACTCCCATAGAATATTTCTTTGTTTGCCTTTCAGGGCACCAGTAGTTCATTGTTGTGATGCTCAGCAGGAACTTCCAATATAAATCCAATATTGATCCTGTATTGAACGCCTTTTTTGATTCCAATATGAAGCCTGTTGTTCATCAGCTGGGCAAATACTCGTCTGTTTGAAAGTACACAGTGGAAAAGTACTTTTTGTGCTTAAAAACACAAATATCTCAAGACTTTTTGAAGATGGATGGATGGATGGATGGATACAAGTAGATGGATGGATGGGATAGATGAATGGAAAAATGGAAGGATGGAAATATGGATGGATGGATAGATAGATAGATAGATAGATAGATAGATAGATAGATAGATAGATAGATAGATAGATAGATAGATAGATAGATAGATAGATAGATAGATAGATAGATAGATAGATAGATAGATAGATAGATAGATAGATAGATAGATAGATAGATAGATAGATAGATAGATAGATAGATAGAGCGATCAATCTATCTATTGATCGATATAAACAAGTAGATGGATGGATGGATGGATGGATGGATGAATGGGATAGATGAATGGAAGGATGGAAAGATGGATGGATGGATGGATGGATGAATGGATGGGATAGATGAATGGAAGGATGGAAAGATGGATGGATGGATGGATGGATGGGATAGATGGATGGATGGATGGATGGAAGGAAATCTCTGACATGATCCAAACACTAACAGGTGAGTTCAAAGGTTGTTAAATTGAGCTACAACAAAGAGAGATTCACAAACTTAAAAGACCAAGTGTTGCAGGAGAGCGTTGTGAACATCTTTATATCTGAGAAAATAAAAGTAGGTCTGAACTGAACCATCAGGACTTGTGAGGTCAACTCTTTTTGCTTAGGAGAGTGTTAAAAAGTCTAAATGATCACCTGAATGAGCTTTGTAAAATGTTTGTAGGTCCTATTTGCAGTTAAATTCAGTAGTCGTAGGAGAAATGTACGTGCAGCCCATTTACTGGATGAACTATGGGCACTGTTTGCATTTTGGGGAAGTTCTTCGTGGCCAGGGTCCACTTGCATGGTCCAATTAGCTCCACCGCCAGAGTTTTAAGGATTATCTGGGCCAGTTCTTTTCCAACGCAGCGCCGCACACCGCCACCAAAGGGCACGTAGCTGAACCGAGATGAGCGGCTTTCATCCCGCTCCGAACTAAACCGGTCTGGATCAAACAGCTCAGGGCTTTGAAAGACGGGTGTGGTCTCATGTGTGTCCCTGATACTGTACATCACACTCCAGCCTCTGGGGATCTGGTAGCCCTGTCCAAAATCAGAAGAAATCCAATCAGTAACATAGGGCTTGATTTTAAACGATATATCTGACACATTTTCTGTGCTCACACACAGACCAGAAACAGCAGGGGTCAAAGGTCACATGGAGACACACTGCCTGTTCACGTACATGCTTGTATTCAGAGCACAGTCAGGAACCCCACTCTGTACATTTAGCCTTTAGATTTCTCAAACAATGAGTTTTAGTTTAGGAAAGACAGAACAATGCAGTTCATAAGATGCTCCAAACCATTATAATTATTATGTTTCATTTGTTTGGCTTAGATCTTAGATTAAATCTTAGATCCCTGTATAATGTTTCTTTTGCTTTGATGGCTGTAACTGGGACCCTGAGTACATAATTTCGTTCCACCTCATGTACCACATGTGATGTGAATGACAATAAAATTGACTTGAACGTGATTTTTATACTGTATTTTTTACTTGTCTTTTTTTTAGACATCAGTTTTACAAATAAATGGAATTTAGTAATGGCGCATTGCTGTAGTTTTTGGCCATGGTAGTGAGGTTAATTATCTTTTGTTTAATGTTTGATTTGAAAATTGTCAGTAAAAACCTTGCATTATTCATATTTTCCACTGCACTCAGGTTTTAAACATTTGTGTATTTTGTGTGTCATTGTGACAAATGAGCTGAATGTGTTCATAAACATATCAAAGTTCATGTTAAAAACAGAATGGAAACATTTGGAAAAACCTGGCTGACAAATTTATTTTTGTGCACATCTGTATCACTTTTAGACAGCTACATAATGGTGTATTGAGATGTGTGTTTAAAAATATGATTGCCTTTGCATGCATGTGAATATGTATACCGGTACATGTGATGTCCCACAATACTTAGGTGGATTTTTTTAGTCATATTGAAAATTTCAGAAGCAACTTTAAAACGTTTACACCAAAATGACTCAAGTTTACACATCCTCATGTCATGCTCTGTCTGCAGCAGAAATTATCGTTGTGCACTTGTAGTGCTTTTGTTTGTTTGTATGTTTCCTCTCTTTTCAGCTGTGTGTCAGTGGCACACTCTTTTGTGTTACTGACATAGATACCACATGAATAAGTTGTTCACAATGTTGTGTGCATTCTCTATTGTTGGATTATTTTAAGCAATAAAAGAAGGCCAAGAATGTGGACATGGTGTCATTTTGGTACAACATTTTCTACTTCATTAATTCACAAACAAGGACTTGAAACAAATTGATGTGTCAGTTTATGGTACCTAAAGTAGCTTTAAACTACATTGATTCTTCAATGACTGAGGTTTAACAAAATGAAACTGCATGTTGGCATAGTTAAATCCATTTAAGTCTTTAACTAACATTGATAAAAACCTCTTCTAGCTGAGAGTGTCCAGAAAACAATACCAAACTTCAATAACAACAAAAGTAGCAATTAAGCAACTAGAAAACAACCGTTTCACTACATCAAACTCACTCTGTCGTCAGATTCCAACGTGTCACACACAAGAAAAACATGTCTTAGCTTTATAACCGATGTCAATTAAATCCTACAGATTTAAACGGTTGTTAAGGTTAGTTTTTGTTGTGGGTATTAGACTTAGCGTTTCTAAGTTCTAGATGGAGCTGTTTCTTTTTGCAACCGATATCGTTAAAACGATTTAGTTTATTTACTATCTTGTGTTTGGACGACCTTATTTTCCCATGAAGTCGGTGAGTTTGCGAGATCTTTGTCGTTTGTGGAGTCATTGGATGCCTTGTAAGGTTTGATCTGATTTCGATGTACCCATTTAACAATCGGCTCTTTGCGGCCTTTGCTTATTTTGATTCCGTAGACAATTGATGACACTTTGTCTGTTATCAAATGAGGTCCAGTCCACCTGGGCATTAGTTTGCGGGCGAGAGTTCCGGTCCCGGACTCTCCTTTCCCGGTTGTGGGAGCGAACGTATAGTACCAGACCCTGTCTCCCACTTGGAGTTCATCGTGAGAGGCCTTCTGGTCATAGTACGCCTTACGTCCATCAGCCGATTTTTCCAGGTTTTTCTGGGCGAAAGCAAAAGTGTTTCTGAGGTGTACATTCAAGTCTTTCATGTATTGTTGTGTGGTGTAGGCTGTTGCCATGGCGGCGTCGCCTGGTTGGTACAACAGGTGTAGAGGGAGAGTCATTTGTCGACCGGTCATCATCTCGAAGGGAGAGATGCCAGTTGATGTGTGTGGAGTGGCCCTAATGGCCATGAGGACCAGAGGGAGTTTCACGTCCCAGTCCTTGTGGTTTGCGGCTACGTATTTTTTCAAAATACTCACCACAGTTCTGTTTGCCCTCTCTACTTGTCCTGAAGCTTGTGGGTGGTAGCCAACATGGAAATTGGCTTTGACGCCTAGCGTCTTCCACATTTCTTTCATCACTTCACCTGTGAAGTGTGTACCTTGGTCTGAGTTCACCCTAAGGGGAAGTCCAAACCTTGAAAATACATGATTCATTAGCAAAATAGCAGTTGTTTGTGCTGTGTCGTTAGCAGCTGGTAGGCATTCTACCCATTTGGTGAACGCGCAGGTTACCGTGAGGAAATACTTGTTTCCTCTAGAACTCTTAGTGAGTGGTCCAACCCAGTCAAACTGGATGTCAGACCATGGAAATGCAATGCCTCTGCTTTGTAGTGGTGCTCTGTGGAGTGGTCTGGTTGGCTGAAACTGGCCGCAGACCAGACACCCTTCAACGTAATCTTTGACATCCTTTTTCATACCAGGCCAATAGGCAATTTGTTTCAATGCCTTCAGCGTGGCGTTATCCCCTTTGTGTCCTGCGGACGGGAGATCATGGGCATGAACTAACATCACCCCCCTGTGGCCATGGGGAACCACGAACACTGGTGAGGACGTTGGTCCATGAGCAAAAGTAAGGATGCCCTTGATTAGTTTCAGCTGTTTGCGCAGATGATAGAGGACTTTAAGGTCTGTATCAGAATCCAGCTCGACCTTAGACGGAGTATTGTTGTCAGGGTCAGTTAGGTACAGTATCATGGAATTGATAGCAGGGTCCAACTTCTGCAGTTGGATGATGTCTGTGTCAGTCAGCGCGGGTCGTACAGAGACTGTGTTATCAGCAGGTCTGGCTGCAGCTTGTGCACGTGTGACCGCCATTACCTCAACTGTAGGTCGTGTTGACTGAGTTTTAATTAACCAGGAGGGGTCGAAGGACCATAGAGAACCTTCGTCGGCTCCTGCCTTGGCTAAGGAATCTGCAATGTCATTGTAGTGCTTGTCATCGCCTGGGACTCTAGAATGCCCTGGAACTTTCTTCCAGTAGATCTGTAAGTCGTGTGATGTCACCAAGTGATCACACGCTATGAAAAGCTCTTTGTGTTTGACCACTTTTCTGTCGCTTGTTAGGAAACCGTTCTGTTTCCACACAGCGAGGTGACAAGCGAAACTCAAACGAGCATAGTTAGAGTCAGTGCAGATGACTAGCGTCTTGATAGAGCGTTCTACTACCATCTGGAGAGCTATTAGGATTCCTGCAATCTCAGCGTACTGAGAAGTCTGAGATCCTAATTTGTAGCTGAAAGTTATCTGCTCTTGGTCTTGGAGGAGGACCCCTCCAACACCTGCTCTGCAGATCTTGTCGCGGAGGAATGAAGATCCATCCACGTACAATGTTGTCATATCTTTGCAGATATTGTCATCAAAGAAGTGGTGATTCGGGTCTTCAGTTACTGGGGGTTTTACCTCAACCGGCGGCTGGGTGGCTGGTACATCTTGTGTACACTTCTGGCAGATTGCCAAGTCCGTCCCCAGATGTGACTTCTTGTTTTGACCATAACGTATGTCTAGGTTAAAACTTTGAAGCGCCATGAGCCACGTTGCAACACGTGAGTTTGTCACCACACCATCTCTGATGCGTTCACTGTTAAGAAAGGTCACTGGCTGGTGTTGTGTTTCCACAATGATTTTCTGTCCACCAATGTAGCTGGAGAAATGTTTAACTGCCCACACTGTGGTCAGTAAAGCTTTCTCACAGTCTGAGAATCTCAACTCGGGGCCTGCCATCGTTTTGCTGGCATAGGCTACTACACGTTTGTCTCTGTCGTGTATCTGGTACAGACCTGCACTTATGCAATGAGCTGAGAAGCCCACTTCCAAGTAAAACTCTTTGTTGTAGTCTGGGTAGACTAAACAAGGGGCTGACTTGATCCTGTTTATAAGAGCGTCCATTGCCTGTTGCTGTTTGTCAGTCCAAACAAATGGTACGTCTTTTTTAAGGAGTTCAGTCAGTGGTTTCGCAAGGTCCGCATAGTTCTCGATGAATTGGTTCGAGTAGTTACACACGCCCAGAAAACTTTGTAGTTCTTTGAGATTGGTGGGGACTTTGAGATTGTCGAGGCCTTGGGTGCGAGTCAGCTGTGGTTGTACTCCGTCAGGACCTACAAGTAGGCCAACGTAGTCCACTTTGGTTCTGCACCATTGGCATTTTGACAGTGATATCTTAGCACCAGCAGTTGTCAGCTGATTCAGAACGTGGTCGATCTCAGCCAAATGTGAGTCCAGTGTTGGCTGCCTCAAAAGGACATCGTCCACGTAGATCAGTGTTCCACGCTCGTGGGCGTCTGGACATGCTTTGTTCAAGAAGATGTTGAACTCTGCAGGTGAGTTAGCGTAGCCAAAGGGACACCTGTTAAAGGTGTACTGACGGCCACCAAAAGTGAAAGCTAGTTTGTACTGGTCCTCGGCGCGCACAGGGATGGTCCAAAAACCAGAGGCGACGTCGAGAGTCGAGAAGTACTTACCATTGGTGACCTTGGGCAGTTCCTGTTGGAGTTGCGTCATAGGCCATCTGGATAAGGGAACTTGTTTGTTCAGCTTTCTGTAGTCTATAGTGAGTCTCCACTTACCATTAGGTTTTAACACCGGCCATAAAGGCGCAGAGTAAGTGCTGTTACAGTATCGGATGATACCTTTTTCTAACAGGTCATTAATGATTTCTCTGATAGGTTGATGTGCTGCCAGAGGAATCTTGTACTGTCTGACAAATGCAGGGGGAGCATTAGGCGGGGTTGGGATGCTCACTGTGTGGAGCGTGGTCAACCCACAATCCATCGAGTCAGCTGAGAATGATTTCTCATACGTTAAAAGAACTTTGCGAAGTTTGTCCCTTTCTTCATCAGTTTTCAGGGCGTCGGCTTGAGCGACCACCTGTTCAATCTGTGAAGCAATTGAGAGGGGTTCTTGTCCTTTGGGGAGCTCCATTGAGTCCCTTTCAGTGTCGTGAAACCTGTCTACAGGTAGGGCACTGTAAGTTTGAGGACCTAGACTGTCTCCTTGGTTGAAACCGAACCGGTTGACTGTGTCATGGTCGGAATCATTGGGGGAGAAGAGAGCTATGGCCCGTGTTGGTTTTGTGAACAAGACTTGCCCCGTGTGTTGGCTTGGGATCAAGTTTCCTGGGAGTCTTCCCAGAAATGGAATGCTTAGTTCAAAATCATGAAAATCAATGGAGATCAACCATCCAAGCTGTGTGTTTTTTGGGATCAGTACCTCTTCTGTGCCTGTGTTGCATACAGAAACAGACGTGGTCCTGTTATCTAGGGTCACATGGCATGTAACCTCCATGGACAGCCCTAAGTTGAAAAACATAGGAGATGGTTGAAAGTATGCCTGGTTTTGGCTTATAGCCTGTCCTTTCACTATGTGAATTGACACCAGGTTGTTCACAACCTGCGGTGGTACTGCGGTGTTATGGCTATTGGCAACCTGGCAGACCTCAGGGATGGTCTGTCCCGCTTTAAGGTTCTCTGTGGTCAGCACAGGAGAATCCTTTGTGGCTGCGTTTAGTGACCACAGTACATTGTTGTTGGTGTCCACTCGGACACCTAATCTTACCAAAATGTCAGAGCCTATGTAGGTTGCATGTGGTAAGTTCGGGACCACGAGGAACGGGTGGGCCAGTTCTCGTTGGTTCCAATTCAGTTTCAGGTAAATGACTCCTCTTGCGGTCATTACCTTCCTACTGTCAGGATCTAATGGAAAACAGAAAGTTTGTCTGATCCGTTTTAGATCCACATGCTTTTGAACCAAGGTTTCATAGAAAGCTCGGCTGATCGCTGACCTCTCTGACCATGGGGACAGTACAGCATCTGCAGTGTGGGATCCGTGGATTTCCACACCTTTCACTACCTGTGGTAGGTAGTGTTCAGTGAGTGCTGAATGTTTCAGCTCGCAGAGGAGGCTCTCTTGTTGGTCCTGAGTTGGGTCCAACTGTTTGGTCTCTGCTATCTCACCTGTATTTGGAGGTTCACTTACCGGGCACGTGCTCTCGGATGAGGAGTCCCTTGTGCCTTCCGCGGTACCTGCTGTTAGACAGCCAGTGTCACCTTGTGGAGGCATATCTATTGGCAGTGGGTTGCTCACAGTGGCCCACATTGTATGATCACCATAATTTATAATCGCGTTAAAACGATTTATAAAATCTTGGCCAACCAAAAATGGGATTGAGTCAACGGTAGACACATGTACCGGGTGGTATATTGTCGTTTTGCCAATCTGCATGTGAACCATAGCTATAGCGGTCAGGGTTGTTCTCGTCTCTGCGAGACCCTGTAGATCTATAGCACATTCTGTGAGGGGTATATTTCTGTCAACACTGTTAGCGGCTGTCTTTAGCTCCTCGAACAGTCTGGGTGACATAATGGTTATGTCAGCTCCGCCGTCCAGGAGGGCCTCATGTGTGAGGACCCCTTCTAACGTGATTGACAGGTACGCTTTCTTAGCGGGCCCCTTTCTGATAATGTTACACAGGAACCTTTTAGGTTTCATCCGACGCTTTTTACGTCTACCATTGTCTGTGACAATGTCATTTATCTGTACTGGTAGTGCAGTCACACATGTGTCTGAGTGTTCAGTTTGTGATGAGTCATTGTCTTTGGTGAGTGAGGTTTCCCCCCTTTTTTCTGATGAGGGGTTCTCAGGCTCTGTAACAATGATGTCATGGTTACTGTCAATGTCCTGTTGACTGTCATTTTCTGGACTGTCAAGAATTGTGACAATGTTATTTGTGTGCTCTGAGTTACTATCAATGATAGTGCTACACATCACTCCAGGTTGGTTTTCTTTGTTTGCATCATTCAAATTCTCCAACAACCAACGTAGTTTTTCTGTCTCTTCTGAGCTCAGAGGTTTAGGACCTTTTTTCTGGGGCTTATGTGATTTCTTACCCGTCTCGGACTGTTCTGTTCGAGGTACAGGAGGAGCATGTCCTTGACTTGGGGGTTCCTCTTGGGACCACCCTTTGTTGTATGGATTACATCGGTATCCATACTTTTTTGTCCTTGGACGTGCATCCCCCTTTTGATACTGGGGTTCACCCTCCTGGTTCGATCTGAACCACTTAGGGTCTTTATTCGGGCGGAAGCCTCCGTTTCGTGGTCTGGTCCGAAAGTTTTGTTTTGACTCACTCGTTGCAGAAGGAGGAGCTGACGCTCGCACCCCTTCTAGTTCCAGTGATCGGCCTTTGCCCATTTCACCTGGAAACGCCTCTAAGGGAGTCTTATTCTTTTTGTACGCTTCAAAAACTCGTATGACACACTCTTTTAATTCCGTTATGGTTTTATGTTCGTAGTTGGTGACGATGTCAACTGACGTACTTATCTGAGGGTGTAAGTTTTCGATGAAGAGAAATTTAAAATCATTTTCCTCTTCCATCCCAGGTTCGTTCCTAGTACCAAAATACGCCTCAAAGAGTCTTTCATAATAAATTTGTGGATGTTCGTTATGTCCGTGCTTGATCTTCATCGCGGCTGGGTAACCAACGCGTCCCACACGAGGAATGTATTCCGATATTAGAACTTTGCAAAAAAGAT
>JBBPBX010067130.1:0-19486 GCA_038048925.1 Garcialebias charrua
GTTCAGTCACTAAAACAGTCTCAGGCGAACGATACGACTCAACTGGTTTGCGATCTTAAACAGGCTGAGATTGAACGTTTAACTAAAAGTTTACAGGAGACAAGGGAGACACGGGATGACCTCATGAAATGCCAAGATCATACTTTAAAGTTATACGAGGCGACCAAACAGCAAAATCTCAGGATTAATGCTCAACATGATGCGGCCGTTCTTGAAAAAGAAGAACTCCACAGTCGGTGTTGTGCCTTACAACGCGAGTCTATAGACGACCGAGCGGAATTAAAAGAGTGCAGGGAGAAGCTGGCCTCAACTGAATACAAATTAAACCAAGAAAAGAAAAAACGTCTGGCATTAATTAAGGGTCAGTCTCTAGATGAGCCCAGACCTCCAACACCACCGCCTAGAACATCAACTCCATCACCTAAACCACCACGCCGTCCCTTAGGGCCTCTAAAACCGACAATCCCACCGGATGCACCGGTAAGTGGATCTGATAATAACCCACAAATACCTCTATCAATGGCTGAACTACGGAATATGGCTAAAAGCATTCAAACCTTCGCTCCTGGCCCGATGGGCTCACATGAAACCAAGATCTATCTCGATGACCTTGATTTCCAGCTTCAACGCTTCCCAGAAGCTACAGCTGATGATAGAATCTGTCTGTTAAGGTTAACATCGGACAGGACAGTGCATGCTTTCATGAAGCGTCAACGAGAAGCAGTGATGAAAGACTACAGTCTTCTCTGTGCTGCGCTGATAAAGGAGTTTACTCCTTGCACGGGGCCCGATGGCATCATAGCAGCAGCTGACATCAAGCAAGGTAGGAATGAACACCCAAGGTCATATTATGACCGAATATTCCGTGCCTATTTCGGCGACAGATGCGAACCTGAAATGGAGGAGGAGGTAGGGTTTAAGTATATTTTCAGCCAAAACCTCTGCCCTGACATAAGGGAGAAAGTTCATGTCAGCGCGAACTACAAACGGAGGTCCATCGATGAAATAAGAGAGTGTGCGATAGATGTTTTTACAGGTCGCACACCAAACAAAACACCCTTTGAGGTGTGCCCGGGTGAGATGGTCAAATCCAACTCACTAGAGCTGGAAGGGGCGCGGAAAACGACTCCTTTTCCTACAAAAGGTGAGAAAAAACAGAATTTTCGACCTGACAAAACACGTAGCGAAGGTGTCCGCTGGAACTATGACCCGAAGTGGCTCAGACAAGACCCAGAGTTCGGAAGACGATATCAAAAGGGGGGTGCACGTCCTAAGGATAAGAAAGATGGTCACAAGAGTAAACCATATAACAATGGGTGGTCCCAACAGGAACCCCCAAGTCAAGGACAAGCCCCTCCTACCTCGAACAGAACAGTCCGAGACAGGCAAAAAATCGCAAAAGTTCCAGAGGAAAGGCCGTAGCCCTCTGTCCCCAGAAGACATGGAGAACATACGTCAGATGTTCGAAGTGTGGGGTAATACAAAAAATGAGAACAAACCTGGTGTGATGTGTAGCACTATCATTGATAGTAACTCTGAGCACACAAATAACATCAATGCCACAATTGATGACAATCACCAAGATACTGATGGTCAGGATACTGGCAATCAGGGTAACGACAGTCAAATCATTGACAGTCCGGGGTGTGACAGTCAACAGAACGTTAAATGTATCCATGACATCGTTGTTACGGAGTCCGAGAACCCCTCGTCTGGAAAAGGGGGGGAAAGCTCACTCACCAATGATAGTGGCTCGCCACAAACTGAACACTCAGACCCATGTGTGTCTGCACTACCAGTACTGATAAATGAAAGTCACACAGTCAGGGGTAGACGTGATAAACGTCGGAGAAAACCTGATAGGTTCCTGTGTAACATTATCAGAAAGGGGCCCGCTAAGAAAGCTTACCTGTCCATCACGTTGGAAGGGGTCCTCACAAAAGAGGCCCTCTTGGATGGTGGGGCAGACATAACCATTATGTCACCCACACTGTTGGAAGAGCTACGGCTAGCTGCTAACGGTGTTGACAGGGAAATACCCCTCAAAGAATGTGCTATAGTCTTGCAGGGCCTCTCGGATACGAGTACAACCCTAACAGCTATAGCCATGGTTCACATGCAGATTGGTGAAACGACATTGTACCACCCGGTACACGTGTCCACCGTTGACTCATTCCCATTTTTGGTTGGCCAAGACTTTATAAACCGCTTTGACGCGATTATAGATTATGGCGATCAAACAATGTGGACCAGAGTGAGCCAACCACTGCCGATCGATATGCCTACACAAGGTGACACTGACTGTTTAACAGCAGGTACCTCAGAAGGCACAAGGGAATCCTCAACCGAGAGCACAATCCCGGTAAGTGAACCTTCCAAAATAGGTGAGGCAGAAGAGGCCCAACAAGAGAGCCCCCTCTGCGAGCTGAAACAGTTGGCGCTCACCGAACACTACCTACCACAGGTAGTCAAAGGTGTTGAGATCCAAGGATCCCACACCGATGATGCTGTTCTATCTCCTTGGACGGAGAAATCAGCGATCAGCCAAGCTGTCTATGGAACCTTGGTTAAGAAACAGTTGGGTCTAGGAATGAACAAAAAAGCTTTCCGCTTTTCGTTAGACCCCAACGATAAACAGGTAATGACCGCCAAAGGGATCATTGACCTGAAACTAATCTGGAACCAACGAGAACTGGATCACCCGTTCCTCGTAGTCCCGAACTTACCACATGCAACCTACATAGGCTCCGACATTTTGGTAAGATTAGGTGTCCGAGTGGACATCAACAACAATGCACTGTGGTCACTAGATACAGCCACAAAGGACTCTCCTGTGTTAACCACAGAGAACCTTAAGGCTGGACAGACCATACCAGAGGTCTGCCAGGTTGCTAACAGCCATAACACTGTGGTACCACCTCAGGTTATGAACAAGCCAGTGATGATTCACATCATGAAAGGACAAGCTATTAGCACAAAACAGGCATACTTTCAACCATCTCCTATGTTTTTCAACTTAGGACTGTCCATGGAGGCCACATGCCAAGTGACCCTCGACGGCAGAACCACGACTGTTGCTGTGTGCAACACAAGCACAGAAGAGGTGCCGATCCCAAAAAACACACAGCTAGGATGGTTGATCTCTACTGATTTTCACGATTTTGAACTGAGCATTCCATTTCTGGGAGGACTCCCAGAAAACTTGATCCCGAGTCATCACACGGGGCAAGTCTTGTTCACAAAACCAACACAGGCCATAGCTCTCTTCTCCCCCACTGAGTCCGACCAGGACATTGTCCACAGGTTCGGTTTCAACCAAGGAGACAGTCTAGGCCCTCAAACTTACAGTGCACTACCTGTGGACAGGTTTTACGACACTGAAGGGGACTCACTGGAGCTCCCCACAGAACATGAATCCCTCTCCATTGCTTCACAGATTGACCAGGTGGTCGCTCAAGCCGACGCCCTGGAAACTGATGAAGACAGGGACAAACTTCGCAAAGTTCTGCTAAAATATGAAAAATCATTCTCAACTGACTCGATGGATTGTGGGTTGACCACGCTCCACACAGTGAGCATCCCAACCCCGCCTGATGCTCCACCTGCATTTGTCAGACAATACAAGATTCCTCTGGCAGCACATCAACCTATCAGGGAAATCATTAATGACCTGTTAGGAAAAGGTATCATCCGATACTGTAACAGCACTTACTCTGCGCCTTTATGGCCGGTGTTAAAACCAAATGGTAAGTGGAGACTTACTATAGACTACAGAAAGCTAAACAAACAAGTTCCCTTATCCAGATGGCCTATGACGCAGCTCCAACAGGAATTGCCCAAGGTCACCAATGGTAGGTACTTTTCGACCCTCGACATCGCCTCTGGTTTTTGGACCATTCCTGTGCGCGACGAGGATCAATACAAACTAGCTTTCACTTTTGGTGGCCGTCAATACACCTTTAACAGGTGTCCCTTTGGCTACGCTAACTCACCTGCAGAGTTCAACATCTTCCTGAACAAAGCATGTCCAGACGCCCACGAGCGTGGGACACTGATTTATGTGGACGATGTCCTTTTGAGGCAGCCAACACTGGACTCACATTTGGCTGAGATCGACCACGTTCTGAATCAGCTAACAACTGCTGGTGCTAAAATATCACTGTCGAAATGCCAGTGGTGCAGAACCAAGGTGGATTACGTTGGCCTACTTGTAGGTCCAGACGGAGTACAACCACAACTGACTCGCACCCAAGGCCTTGACAATCTCAAAGTCCCCACCAATCTCAAAGAACTACAAAGTTTTCTTGGCGTGTGTAACTACTCGAACCAGTTCATAGAGAACTATGCAGACCTTGCAAAGCCACTGACTGAACTCCTAAAGAAAGACGTTCCATTTGTCTGGACTGACAAACAGCAGCAGGCAATGAACGCTCTTATAAACAGGATTAAGTCAGCCCCATGTTTAGTCTACCCAGACTACAACAAAGAGTTTTACTTGGAAGTGGGCTTCTCAGCTCATTGCATAAGTGCAGGTCTGTACCAAATACACGACAGAGACAAACGTGTGGTAGCCTACGCCAGCAAGACGATGGCAGGCCCCGAGTTGAGATTCTCAGACTGTGAGAAAGCTCTACTGACCACAGTGTGGGCAGTAAAACATTTCTCCAGCTACATTGGTGGACAGAAAATCATTGTGGAAACACAACACCAGCCAGTGACATTCCTGAACAGCCAACGCATCAGAGATGGTGTGGTAACAAACTCACGTGTTGCAACGTGGCTCATGGCGCTTCAAAGTTTTAACCTAGACATACGTTATGGTCAAAACAAGAAGTCACATCTGGGGACAGACTTGGCACTCTGCCAAAAGTGTACACAAGATGTACCAGCGACCCAGCCGTTGGCTGAGGTAAAAACCCCAGTAACTGAAGACCCGAATCACCACTTCTTTGATGACAATATCTGCAAAGATATGACAACATTGTACGTGGATGGATCTTCATTCCTCCGCGACAAAATCTGTAGGGCAGGTGTTGGAGGGGTCCTCCTCCAAGACCAAGAACAGATTACCTTCAGCTACAAATTAGGCTCCCAGACTTCTCAGTACGCTGAGATTGCGGGAATCCTAATAGCTCTCCAGATGGTAGTAGGACGCTCCATCAAGACGCTAGTCATCTGCACTGACTCTAACTATGCTCGTTTGAGTTTCGCTTGTCACCTCGCTGTGTGGAAACAGAACGGTTTCCTAACAAGCGACAGAAAAGTGGTCAAACACAAAGAGCTTTTCATGGCATGTGATCACTTGGTGACATCACACGACTTACAGATCTACTGGAAGAAAGTTCCAGGACATTCTAGAGTCCCAGGCGATGACAAGCACTACAATGACATTGCAGATTCCTTAGCCAAAGAAGGAGCCGACGAAGGTCCTCTATGGTCCTTCGACTCCTCCTGGTTGATCAAGACTCTGTCAACACAACCTGCTGTTGAGGTTATGGCAGTCACACGTGCACAGGCCGCGGACAAACCTGCTGACAACGCAGTCTCCGTACGACCCGCACTGACTGACCCTGACATCATCCAACTACAGAAGTCGGATCCTGCTATCAACTCCATGATACTGTACCTGATTGATCCAGACAAAAACACTCCGTCTAAAGACGAACTGGATACCGATCCAGACCTTAAAGTCCTTTATCAGCTGCGCAAACAGCTAAAACTAATCAAGGGCATCCTAACTTTCGCTCATGGACCAACGTCCTCACCTGTGTTCGTGGTTCCCCATGACCAAAGGGGGGTGATGTTAGTTCATGCCCATGATCTCCCGTCCGCAGGACACAAAGGAGATAAAGCCACGCTGACGGCATTAAAACAAATTGCCTATTGGCCTGGAATGAAAAAGGATGTCAAGGACTACATTGAAGGGTGCGTGGTCTGTGGCCAGTTTCAGCCAACCAGACCACTTCACAGAGCACCACTGCAAAGCAGAGGCATTGCATTCCCATGGTCTGACCTCCAGATCGACTGGGTTGGACCACTCACTAAGAGCTCTAGAGGAAATAAATATTTTCTCACGGTAACCTGTGCATTTACCAAATGGGTAGAATGCCTACCAGCTCCTAACGACACAGCACAAACAACTGCTATGTTGTTAATGAATCATATATTCTCAAGGTTTGGACTTCCCCTTCGGGTGAACTCAGACCAAGGTACACACTTCACAGGTGAAGTGATGAAAGAACTGTGGAAGACGCTAGGCGTCAAGGCCAACTTTCATGTCGGCTACCACCCACAGGCTTCAGGCCAAGTCGAGAGAGCAAACAGAACTGTGGTGAGTATTTTGAAGAAATACGTGGCTGCAAATCACAAGGACTGGGATGTGAAACTCCCTCTGGTCCTCATGGCCATAAGAGCCACTCCACACACATCAACTGGCATCTCTCCCTTCGAGATGATGACCGGTCGACAGATGACTCTCCCTCTACACCTGTTGTACCAACCAGGCGACGCCGTCATGGCGACAGCCTACACTACACAACAATACATGAAAGATTTGAATGTACACCTCAGAAACACTTTTGCTTTCGCCCAGAAAAACCTGGAAAGGTCCGCTGAAGGACGCAAGGCGTACTATGACCAGAAGGCCTCTCACAATGAACTCCAAGTGGGAGACAGAGTCTGGTACTATACGTTCGCCCCAGCAACCGGGAAAGGAGAGTCCGGGACCGGAACTCTCGCCCGCAAACTAATGCCCAGGTGGACTGGACCTCATCTGATAACAGACAAAGTGTCCTCAGTCGTCTACGAAATCAAAATCAGCAAAGGCCGCAAAGAGCCAATTGCTAAATGGGTACATCGAAATCAGATCAAACCTTACAAGGCGTTCAATGACTCCACAAAAGACAAAGATCTCACAAACTCACCGACTTCATGGGATAATAAGGTCGTCCAAACACAAGTTAGTAAATAAACTAATCAGGTTTAAACTACCGTATTTTCCACCCTATAAGTCGCATTGTCCAATTTGAACTTAGAAGCGCTAAGTCTAACACCCACAACAAAAACTAATCTTAACAACCATTTAAATCCACAAGATTTAATTTGACCTCGGTCATAAAGTTGAGACCTGTTTTCTTGTGTGTTGCACTTTGGAATCTGACGACAAGAGTGTGTCGAAGCAGTGAAACGTTGTTTCCTTGTTGTTTAGTCATTACTGTTGTCATTATTTGAGATATTGTTGTGGTTCTGAACACTCCCAGCCAAAAAGGTTTTGTATTAACATTGATTAATGCATAAGATGGATTTAACTATGCCAACATGCAGTTCGTTTTGTTAAATCTCAACCGTTGAAGAGTCAATGTAGTTTAAAGCTACTCAAGGTACCATAAACTACACTGGTCTCACAATTTCTAAATTGAACCGATTCGATCGTTTCTATTCTAGATTATCTATTCATTTTGATGAGTCTCGCCATAGACTTCAAAATTTATTAGGAATACCAAATCCTACGTCGTTCGTCTAAAAGACAACAGACATTTAGATCAAACTATATTTCATTTTTTATTTTAGTTTAACCTAAACTAAGTAATGAATGGAGGAATAGTTTGGAATTAGAGGCCTTCGTTACAGAAGCCCTCCAAAATTTTATAGGTACAAATCCCTATATCTAATTTTACAGAATTGATCCACCCCTTAATTGGTAATTGTAGCTGATCTAAACCATGATAGCTTACATACCAGGTGCATATAGGTAGGGCCTAATGTAAAATCCCAATCATAAGCCCACCTAAAAAACCACATAATTGCATGACACATAGAACCAGAGTGGCACTGACTGGAAACCAACCAGCCAACAACCTTCGATGTGGGGACCTGCAGCTCCAACGCTTGGTCTTCAACCTTCATCCAAGGGTCGCCTCCTCTGCGTCAATCGAGGGATCCCCTCTACATGCTGATTATGAAAACAATTGTTGCTGATCAATCAACAAAACTAACCGTTGTGGAATTACTGCTGTGGAATTACCGCTGTGGATTATCCACAGTATTCCTACGCCCCATGATGCTTTGCGCGAAATGTGCACACGACTTCCGGTTGACCGGAAACCCCGTTTGTTTACATGCGAGTAATACAGTTGAAGACAGTCCAAACTTTGTTGTTTTAGTTCATTAAAAATGTGGGAACACCACTCGTTTTGTTAAAAGAGGAGGGACAAATAAAAAGAAATTACAGATGTTACCTGATCGCGCAGACATAATTTAAAAATAACGCGTTTGCTCCGGCCTCTCGGCTAAGGTTTATTAGCAGCTATCTCGGCTAAAGATACCAGTCGCGTCTGAGATCTATCGTTTTAAGACAGTAAATCTTCCAAAACTCTCATTAATAAACCCTCCCCGACTAAAAAGATGTTACCTGATCGCGCAGACATAATTTAAAAATACATAAATAGCGAACGCGTTTGCTCCGGCCTCTCGGCTAAGGTTTGTTAGCAGCTATCTCGGCTAAAGATACCGGTCGCGTCTGAGATCTATCGTTTTAAGACAGTAAATCTTCCAAAACTCTCATTAATAAACCCTCCCCGAATAAAAATATGTTACCTGATCGCGCAGACATAATTTAAAAATACATAAATAGCGAACGCGTTTGCTCCGGCCTCTCGGCTAAGGTTTGTTAGCAGCTATCTCGGCTAAAGATACCGGTCGCGTCTGAGATCTATCGTTTTAAGACAGTAAATCTTCCAAAACTCTCATTAATATCCCTCCCCGAATAAAAAGAAATAACAGATGTGACCTGATCGCGCTGACATAATTTAAAACTACATAAATAGCGAACGCGTTTGCTCCGGCCTCTCGGCTAAGGTTTATTAGCAGCTATCTCGGCTAAAAGTACCTGTCGCGTCTGACATATATCATTTTAAGACAGTAAATCATCCAAAACTCTCATTAATAAACCCTCCCTGAATAAAAAGAAATTACAGATGTTACCTGATCGCGCAGACACAGCCATAGAGAAGGATGCAGGAACACTCTTTCTTTGTTTTGGGTCCGTGTTGAAAACACTGTTGTTTTAGCCAAAGATTTAGCTTGGTCCGGTTGTTGGTGCAGCCGCGAACAGCACAGCAGGTACCTGAACCCCGGTAGGACATTTCAGTAAACGTTACGTTTAAACAAAAGCTGTGTTTGCTCCGATAAAATGAATGAAAATAACTTTCAAAAACACCCGCGATCCATACTCCACCTATGGAATACAGGCACTTCCGGTGTCGGACAGGAAGTACAATGCACATTCGCTTCTACAGTGACACCCCCAAGAATACTGTGGATAAGACTTTGTTTTCCAAAGGATAACAGACTCAGTTTTCCAAGGGAGTAAAAGCTTTTCGCTATGGGATTACCTCCGAACAGTATGGAATTTCCAAAAACTTTATGGGATTATAATTTTTGATTTTTCTTTTCCACTTTCTGGATTACTTCAAGATCAAAGACAGTTCAAGGTTTCCTTTCGTGTTGGACCCCATCCCCAAGGACTGGCGATGGCTTCCAAAAGGGGGGAGATGTAGTGGACCTACCCAGGGTCAAACTAAGGTTTTTGAACTGTCCAGTGATGACCTTTACTGACCTCTCAGTAAAGCAAGACATTTACCACAAAATCATTCCATTAGTTGTAATCTGAGAATATAGTCATCAAAAGAGACTATTTCTATCTTTGATTTTATTCTAATGTAATCAAAAGAATAACTTTTGTCATTTTCATGATATATGTTATATGCTGTTATTCTTTAAATGTGAAACATCAATGTGTCATTTCTGCAAGTGAAAAGGTGTCAAAGTTCAGCTAAAATGTCAAACTGACTTACACTGAAATTGTTTTTGTCGAGTTTAAGCTAAAACTCTCATCTAGCGTCTGAAAGTCTCTCACTCAGATACTTTTCCTAAACAATTTCCTTCTCTGCGCTGAATTTCACCTTGAATAGTGATAACAAGTGGACCAATGAAAAAGAGACAAGTTTCTCTCCTCTCTAATTCTCTTTTAAGTTCTAACTTTTGCTGAAACGCTTCAGAGTTTGCTGAGGACCTCAATGCCCTGATGAGGTTCCCCAAAGGGCTGAATGACTACCAGTCACGCGCTAAGGACTCGTCATCCAGCTGGGACTGATAACATGCTGTTATGGGTCCACTTCGAACGAGCGTAAGCTCAAAAACTTTGTTTATTCCTTCCTGGAATAAGTTATCTTGAGCCAAAAAACCACGACTGCCACGGCTTCTGCCGACGAAAGCAAGTATCACCGACACCGACAAGGTAAACACGTGTGGAGTCCAGCTTGGACTTGCGGGACCGACGACTCGTCAGTTCAAGGCTGATCACAGCTCTTTACCAGAACCAAGGCGGACGTCTTAAGGTAAAGGAGCAGCTGTTTGCTTACTGGAGGTGTGATGATATCTTAGCTGGACGCGTATGGAAGAGTGTCATCTGGTTTCATAAATGCAAGATAAACTTCCTCTCTTAACCTCCCAATTCTTCTTAAATCTTTCCTCCTATCTCCTCTCCCTCAATTCTAAGCTGGAAACTATTTTAAGTTAAAGAGCCCACAGACTAAATATGTTTAACATCCAGTATTGAAGTCTGTTGTGTTGAATTTAAGTGTGCTGACGTTTTAAATTACAAGAAAGTGAAATCCTGTCAATCAAGTGTAATGGTGTTAATTTAGTTGATTCATTTTAAATAAATGGTAGTGTCTTTGGCATACCAACTAAGTTAACGTCTCTGTCACTTAATGGCCTTGTTTATTTGTCCATCATAAAGATCACAGAAATATTGGGTAAACTGAAAAAGAAAAGAATCCGTGAAATTACTATTCAATCTGAATAAGTAAATTAATTCAGGTAAAGAGGTCAGTATTAATATTGACCTCCTCATAATCCCTTACACCAATGTTTAATGTTCTGCCTTACTTTACCTTTAACAGCTGCTACTTTTTGTTTCCTTATGTAGGGGTACACCTCAGGCCTCTGAAACTGTCAGTGAGACACCTTTTCTTGGAAAACCCTCAAGGGAAGAATGTACACGGTTTATCCAATTAAAGCTTCAGTATGTAGCTTTTTTTATAAACATATTTCTTCACTCTGTCACTACCTCCTGACAGACTGATGTTAGCCAGGTAATCTCTGAAAAAAAATAAAAAAAATATTGTCCCCTTGCTTCTCCAGGTGGTAAATAAGCATTTCTAAAAAGAAAAGGTGACCCACCATTTTCCAGCCAATAGAAACAGAGTTTGTAACCAGCCAATAAAAACAGAGCTTGAATTTGAATTTCAGCAGGGCCAGGTGGAGCAGAGCCATATATGGCTCTGAGGGGGAGGGATCAGAATGCTTTGCCTGTTGAAAATATTTCTAAGTGCTGCAGTTCTACAGAAACTGCATACTGAACCTTTAATTTGAATCCAGGACACAACTTATCTCACCAAGAGACTCTTTAATTTTAATCTTGATTCAAATAATCAAAGAATAATCTTCTTTCATTTTATTATAATTATTATTATTAAATATTTTGATAATCAAAAGACTTTTATCAAAGTTATTATGAGGACACTTCAAAAATTAAAGTAACTGTATAGTTAAGAAAAAGAAACAATTTAATTTGTGTATCTTTTTCTTTATTTTATGATGTTTATTTCATATAATTTTAATGTTGAAGTAATCACTTATTTGAGTCGACTGTGGAACAGTATAATGATTTCTTTCAACTTCATCATGCAAGCTAATGTTTTACTCAAAAGTAATTTTTGATTCTACATTTCAGATTGTGAATGGATAAAGAAAGACTCTGTTTGGGCCAAGGTCATGTCAAGTTGATCGTTAGTACTGTATTTGTTTAAAAAAGTGTTAAGACAAGTTAATCAGTACATCAAGAAGCTGGCGCCTGAAGTCTAACACTTGAGCTTCTCCTTCTAACCTAATCTAACCTGTCTCTCCTCCCTCTTGACCTCATCTAATTCCCTGCCTAGTCCCTGGGAGAGGCAAGTCACAGCCCTCTTTTATAAAATCTGACTTCCTGTTTCTTCCTCAAGTTTGCTAGAGAGTGAAGGGATTTCTCATGAGGTGTTCGAATGACCAGTCTCTCTTAGAAAAATGATGAAGATTTATTGACAGAAACACAGGTTTACAGGTTAACAGAGTTACAGCATAAATAAACAATTCTTTGTGCACAGAGAATTGTGAGCATTGTCAGACCTTTCCTCGGCGAAGTCCCTCAAAGAATGCTAAAGATATCCCAGATGTTTGGATCTCTTGAAGCTGCAGTTTGAGCTTCTCTGGTCTCTGATTGGCTCAGAGCACTGATAAGGCGTCCTGGAGCCTCTCTGCTTGTCAGTTCTATGACCTTGTAGATTTATAGCTGTGCTGAGAAGTCTCTCGAAACTGTGTTCTTTGTTCTGCTTATCTGCTCAGTAAGAGAGTTTTAGAAATGTACCATTAGATGTGTCCTGTGTGCGATATTAATGTAAATTAATGTCCAGATCCTAGTATGTGTGTGTGGTTCATAAGTACTACTTATTTAGTAGTATGATTCAATTGTTTGTGTCTGTGTGCTCTGATCTCCTCAGAAGGCCAAGAGAAGCACAAAGGGCAACTGCCCGCTTAGCATGTTATCTGCATCTGAACCTCCTGTTTGTTAGATCCAAAAGTATGTCTTATAATGTTGTCTAATTGCATAAACATATGTAAAACAGTTGTGAATACCTTGATTATAGAGCACTCGTGTATTAATCATATACAGTAGTGTATTTGATTCAAATGCGATTAACATATAGGACTTCTAAACATGTGTATTTTCCTTCAAAACCTACACAAGGCATTATTAGATGAAACAAAGAAAGCATTATTATAAGCAACTTGTGAAACAATAGGGTTTATAACATGTCAGCACTTGTCCAGCAGGCAACCTAAAATGATCTCATATGATAACAATGTTTAGAACAGACAGAGCCTTGTAGAAAGACCCACTCAGGCTCTCTCACACACACACACACACACACACACACACACACACACACACACACACACACACACACACACACACAGGTTTGTCAATGTGGTTTAGCCGGACTTTTTCGCCAAACCCGCCCGAAGGTGTAATACGGGGTCTACCCCTTCCCGAGGTCCTAGCGACCTGGGACCAAGCTCAGTGCACTCTAAAAATTTTGAAAAAAATTTGGGTCCCTTTAGCTTTCCGATAGGAGCTTCACAGCACGTTTTACCACCCAGACTCCAGTGTGGTTTACAAGGACGTCAAAAAATGTGGTTTATGAGGACAAACATGCATTATGGGGTCTTTAAAGGGACATTTAAACTCCGCCTACTTAACATAAAATTAACATAAAACACACAAATGTGACAGGACACTGCATTAGGAGAACTATTTTTTGAACTGCTTTTATTAAACAAATTATGCACATACTTTATTTACATTCACTAAAAAAACTTCAATAACAAAATCTTCAAATGTTTAAAATAAAATAAAAAATAAAAACTTAAATTCTGGTGACATATTTACATTATTATAAAACATATCAACATATACATATTTCTAAAACAAATTTTTACTTTTTCTGCAGGGTTAATCACAACACAATGTAAAGTACAGGTGATCCCCGACTTACGAGCGATGAAAGACTTCTGAGATGACATATTTACATATTATAAAACATTAACATTATAAACCTGAACATATTTCTAAAACAAAATTTACTTTATTTACAAGGTTCATCACAACACACTGTAAAGTACAGGTGATCCCCGACTTACGAGCGACGAAAGACTTCCTCAGTCTGAGATGCTGTATTCAGCTCAGTCTTATAAAGACTTCCTCAGTCTGAGGTGCTACATTCAGCTCAGTCTCATAAATAGCACCCTCTCAAAGTGGATCAAACAGTTTGCTGATGACAGCCAAAACCAGCTGCTCATATGATCACATGATTAGGCTGATGGTCCTCATTGATCATGTGAGCAACTGGTTTTGGCTGTCATCAGGAAGTCTTTATTTATAAGACTGAGCTGAATGCATCTCAGACTGAGGAAGTCTTTCGGATGAAAGACTTCCTTAGTCTGAGATACTGTATTCAGCTCAGTCTTATAAATAAAGACTTTATGATGACAGCCAAAACCAGTTGCTCACATGATCAAGGAGGACCATCAGCCTAAACATTGCCCATTTGCTACATCCATTCATTATCTTTACCCGTTTCTTCCATTTTGGGTCACGGGGGTCGCCGGTGCACATATCCAACAATCACAAGGACAAGTCTCCAGTCCATCACAGGGACACGTGGACAAGTCACCAGTCCATCACAGGGACACCTGGAAAGGTCTCCAGTCCATCACAGGGACAGCTGGACAAGCCACCAGTACATCACAGGGACACGTGGACAAGTCTCTAGTCCATCACAGGGACACGTGGACAAGTTTCCAGTCCATCACATGGACACCTGCACAAGTCTCCAGTTCATCACAGGGACATATGGACAAGTCTCCAGTCTATCACAGGGACACGTGAACGTCTCCAGTCCATCATAGGACACATGGACAGGTCTCCAGTCCATCACAGGGACACGTGGACAAGTCTCCAGTCCATCACAAGGACATATGGACAAGTCTCCAGTCCATCACAGGGACACGTGGACAAGTCACCAGTCCATCACAGGGACACCTACACAAGTCACCAGTCCATCACAAGGACATATGGACAAGTCTCCAGTCCATCACAGGGACATGTGGACAAGTCTCCAGTCCATCACAAGGACATATGGACAAGTCTCCAGTCCATCACAAGGACATATGGACAAGTCTCCAGTCCATCACAAGGACATATGGACAAGTCTCCAGTCTATCACAGGGACACGTGAACGTCTCCAGTCCATCACAGGACACATGGACAGGTCTCCAGTCCATCACAGGGACACATGGACAAGTCTCCAGTCCATCACAGGGACACGTGGACAAGTCTCCAGTCCATCACAGGGACACATTTACAAGTCACCAGTCCATCACAGGGACACGTGGATAAGTCTCTAGTCCATCACAGGGACACATTTACAAGTTTCCAGTCCATCACAGGGACACGTGGACAAGTCTTCAGTCCATCACAAGGACATATGGACAAGTCTCCAGCCAGTCTATCACAGGGACACGTGAATGTCTCCAGTCCATCACAGGGACACATGGACAGCTCTCCAGTCTATCACAGGGACACATGGAAAAGTCTCCAGTCCATCACAGGGACACCTGGACAGGTCTCCAGTCCATCACAGGGACACATGGACAAGTCTCCAGTCTATCACAGGGACACGTGGACAGCTCTCCAGTCTATCACAGGGACACATGGAAAAGTCTCCAGTCCATCACAGGGACACCTGGACAGGTCTCCAGTCCATCACAGGGATACATGGACAAGTCTCCAGTCTATCACAGGGACACGTGGACAAGTCTCCAGTCCATCACAGGGACACATTTACAAGTCACCAGTCCATCACAGGGACACGTGGATAAGTCTCTAGTCCATCACAGGGACACATTTACAAGTTTCCAGTCCATCACAGGGACACGTGGACAAGTCTCCAGTCCATCACAAGGACATATGGACAAGTCTCCAGCAAGTCTATCACAGGGACACGTGAATGTCTCCAGTCCATCACAGGGACACATGGATAGCTCTCCATTCTATCACAGGGACACATGGAAAAGTCTCCAGTCCATCACAGGGACACCTGGACAGGTCTCTAGTATGTCACAAGGACACGTGGACAAGTCACCAGTCCATCACAGGGACACCTACACAAGTCACCAGTCCATCACAGGGACACCTGGACAGGTCTCCAGTCTATCACAAGGACATATGGACAAGTCTCCAGTCCATCACAAGGACATATGGACAAGTCTCCAGTCCATCACAAGGACATATGGACAAGTCTCCAGTCTATCACAGGGACACGTGAACGTCTCCAGTCCATCACAGGACACATGGACAGGTCTCCAGTCCATCACAGGGACACATGGACAAGTCTCCAGTCCATCACAGGGACACGTGGACAAGTTTCCAGTCCATCACATGGACACCTGCACAAGTCTCCAGTTCATCACAGGGACATATGGACAAGTCTCCAGTCTATCACAGGGACACGTGAACGTCTCCAGTCCATCATAGGACACATGGACAGGTCTCCAGTCCATCACAGGGACACGTGGACAAGTCTCCAGTCCATCACAAGGACATATGGACAAGTCTCCAGTCCATCACAGGGACACGTGGACAAGTCACCAGTCCATCACAGGGACACCTACACAAGTCACCAGTCCATCACAAGGACATATGGACAAGTCTCCAGTCCATCACAGGGACATGTGGACAAGTCTCCAGTCCATCACAAGGACATATGGACAAGTCTCCAGTCCATCACAAGGACATATGGACAAGTCTCCAGTCCATCACAAGGACATATGGACAAGTCTCCAGTCTATCACAGGGACACGTGAACGTCTCCAGTCCATCACAGGACACATGGACAGGTCTCCAGTCCATCACAGGGACACATGGACAAGTCTCCAGTCCATCACAGGGACACGTGGACAAGTCTCCAGTCCATCACAGGGACACATTTACAAGTCACCAGTCCATCACAGGGACACGTGGATAAGTCTCTAGTCCATCACAGGGACACATTTACAAGTTTCCAGTCCATCACAGGGACACGTGGACAAGTCTTCAGTCCATCACAAGGACATATGGACAAGTCTCCAGCCAGTCTATCACAGGGACACGTGAATGTCTCCAGTCCATCACAGGGACACATGGACAGCTCTCCAGTCTATCACAGGGACACATGGAAAAGTCTCCAGTCCATCACAGGGACACCTGGACAGGTCTCCAGTCCATCACAGGGACACATGGACAAGTCTCCAGTCTATCACAGGGACACGTGGACAGCTCTCCAGTCTATCACAGGGACACATGGAAAAGTCTCCAGTCCATCACAGGGACACCTGGACAGGTCTCCAGTCCATCACAGGGATACATGGACAAGTCTCCAGTCCATCACAGGGACACGTGGACAAGTCTCCAGTCCATCACAGGGACACATTTACAAGTCACCAGTCCATCACAGGGACACGTGGATAAGTCTCTAGTCCATCACAGGGACACATTTACAAGTTTCCAGTCCATCACAGGGACACGTGGACAAGTCTCCAGTCCATCACAAGGACATATGGACAAGTCTCCAGCCAGTCTATCACAGGGACACGTGAATGTCTCCAGTCCATCACAGGGACACATGGATAGCTCTCCATTCTATCACAGGGACACATGGAAAAGTCTCCAGTCCATCACAGGGACACCTGGACAGGTCTCTAGTATGTCACAAGGACACGTGGACAAGTCACCAGTCCATCACAGGGACACCTACACAAGTCACCAGTCCATCACAGGGACACCTGGACAGGTCTCCAGTCTATCACAAGGACATATGGACAAGTCTCCAGTCCATCACAAGGACATATGGACAAGTCTCCAGTCCATCACAAGGACATATGGACAAGTCTCCAGTCTATCACAGGGACACGTGAACGTCTCCAGTCCATCACAGGACACATGGACAGGTCTCCAGTCCATCACAGGGACACATGGACAAGTCTCCAGTCCATCACAGGGACACGTGGACAAGTCTCCAGTCCATCACAGGGACACATTTACAAGTCACCAGTCCATCACAGGGACACGTGGATAAGTCTCTAGTCTATCACAGGGACACATTTACAAGTTTCCAGTCCATCACAGGGACACGTGGACAAGTCTTCAGTCCATCACAAGGACATATGGACAAGTCTCCATCCAGTCTATCACAGGGACACGTGAATGTCTCCAGTCCATCACAGGGACACATGGACAGCTCTCCAGTCTATCACAGGGACACATGGAAAAGTCTCCAGTCCATCACAGGGACACCTGGACAGGTCTCCAGTCCATCACAGGGACACATGGACAAGTCTCCAGTCTATCACAGGGACACGTGGACAGCTCTCCAGTCTATCACAGGGACACATGGAAAAGTCTCCAGTCCATCACAGGGACACCTGGACAGGTCTCCAGTCCATCACAGGGACACATGGACAAGTCTCCAGTCAATCACAGGGACACGTGGACAAGTCTCCAATCCATCACAGGGACACATTTACAAGTCACCAGTCCATCACAGGGACACGTGGATAAGTCTCTAGTCCATCACAGGGACACATTTACAAGTTTCCAGTCCATCACAGGGACACGTGGACAAGTCTCCAGTCCATCACAAGGACATATGGACAAGTCTCCAGCCAGTCTATCACAGGGACACGTGAATGTCTCCAGTCCATCACAGGGACACATGGACAGCTCTCCATTCTATCACAGGGACACATGGAAAAGTCTCCAGTCCATCACAGGGACACCTGGACAGGTCTCCAGTATGTCACAAGGACACGTGGACAAGTCACCAGTCCATCACAGGGACACCTACACAAGTCACCAGTCCATCACAGGGACACCTGGACAGGTCTCCAGTCCATCACAGGGACACATGGACAAGTCGCCAGTCCATCACACGGACACCTGGACAAGTCACCAGTCCATCACAGGGACACGTGGACAAGTCTCCAGTCTATCACAGGGACATCTGGACATGTCACCAGTCCATCACAGGGACATCTGGACATGTCACCAGTCCATCACAGGGACACCTGCACAAGTCTCCAATCCATCACAGGGATATCTAAAACCTTTCAGCCTCTTTCCCAATGATTTTAACCCGAGTGAAATGGCTGTAGAGCTTCTGTTCAACCGTTGACAAACCCATGGCATCATCTTCATGGAGCTTGGTGGTGTCACGCTCCATAAAACTTTGTAGGTGCATCTTTGAAACCTCTCCTGCTCGTCTACAATTGAACACAATGACCTGTGCAAGTGTAACTTTTACAAGTTCTGCATAAGTCTGGGGGCTGGCATCATCTTTCAAGGTGCTAAATGCATTTTCTCCTGATTTATTCAGATGCTGATGCAGAAGCTTAAAATCTTCAGTGAATGATAATGTTAATGGCCTTATTGTACTTGGCATGATTTATAGTGCTCCAGCCACTATTAGACACCATCTCTGACCATTCCTCGGTCCGAGGTGCTGCATTCAGCTCAGTCTCATAAATAGCACCCTCTCACAATGGATCAACCAGTTTGCTGATGACAGCCAAAACCAACTGCTCACATGATCAAGAAGGACCTGCAAACTGGTTGATCCACTGTGAGAGGGTGCTATTTATGAGACAGAGCTGAATGCAGCATCTCAGACGGAGGAAGTCTTTCGGATGAAAGACGAAACATTTCTATTTTTTTGTTTTGTTTTGGAATGTCCAGAGGACCAGACTTGTTTTTTTAGATACAGTAACACATCTATAAGTTTTGTTTCCGTTT
>JBBPBX010067131.1:0-11545 GCA_038048925.1 Garcialebias charrua
GATGAAATAAATCCTTCACGTTTACTTTTTTTTTGATTAAGTGAAACTTGCGCGTTGCCCAAACGTCTACCCGACTGGAACACCCACTGACACAACACGAAGTAACCATTGCAATTAATTAGAAATTAACCAAAAAAACAACGTGAAAAATGGACATCCAGTAGAACGCGCTCCAACTGCTGCTTAGCCTACCTGTGGGAGTGTCAAAAAGGACAACCCACAGATGTGACGTCACATGGGAACTATGTATAGCAGCGAAAGCATGCGCACAAAATGCGCGCGTACAGTGGCGTACTTCATGTACGCTCAAGTGTATTCCAGGCTTAAGACATACAGCATGATGCTAATGGCAGAGTGTACATGTATTCTGTCTTAAGCTGTGTCGAATTAAAACAGATATTAGACATTTCTGAGTACAGTACGGTAATTGCATGACCTGATACTTGTCATTAAGCCCAGTGCTTTTGCAAAGGAAAATCTGCATGCAATTTTTTTAGATGCATAGAATTATACTTTTTGTAGCTGTAGTGATATAGGCCTCTGTCTTGACCTTCAAGTACACCTCTCCACATCTCTCTGAAACTCTAAGTGTCACACCTTCTTGAAGCTCTCAAGGAGACAGATGGACACTTATATATTTTAACAATTATTATGAATTAATGGACACTAATTAATCAGATTGAACTTTCTCTTTAATGTGTGTTAATTCAGAATTGATCAAACAGTATTTTTGTCATTTCAATGATGATTTTACTAAGCTGGTATATTTTAAATATGACAAAGTTAAGAGAACATCTCAGAATGATCGTGCTTTAAACTGTCTGTTCTATGCAGAATGTGTCTAAAGTTGAATGAACAATTCTTCATATTTGTTTGAACTGTTTTTGGAACGAAAGAGAAGTTCTAGACATAACTTAATCTTCGGTCTCCCGTCCGTTCTAAAAACAATTCATCTGTGCTTAAACAGAGAGTGCTCTGTTTTCACACCTGCAGGTTTTTGTTTTGTCTCCGTGCTGGGACTCAGTTCTCAGCACTCACTGGGTTTTTAGAGTTCTCGGGGAGAAGGGAAGACGCACGGACGTTTTTCTCCAAGCTGATGTACGTTCCGGCCAGGCACCAAAGGCCCACGTCTTCAGCAAAGGTTCAAACAGCACGTCAGCTGTGAACCACTTCGAGTGTCACAGCTCCAAGCGGTGACACTCTTTCTGAAGTTATCTTGAACAAAACCAGAACCAGGCATCACTCTGGGAGGCCGACGCAGACTTCACGAGACCGTGGCAAGATGAAAGTGGTCGCCTGTAAAACGCAGCAGCCTGCGCGTCTGGCTTGACTAATTTACCGGAGTTGAGACAGGATCATCTTCACGAAGGTAAAAGTGTTTCATCACGGGACGGACGTCCAGCCGAAACCAAGCAGAGGGTGCCATCACTGGTTAAACATCTCAAGATAAGATTCAACCATTTCATTTCAATCTTTTATCTTTCCTCCTTAAACTCCTCCTTATGTTTATTTTCATCATGGTAAACTTTAAGTAATGTGCCAACAGAAAGGTCCAACTGTCTGTTTGTTTTAATTTGAATTCTTGTCAACGTAGTTATTAAATCAGAGCTAATATCGATACAAATGTTTAATGTAATTCTTGTGATAGTTTCAATAAAAGGTCTATATTTTTGGTAGACCAATATAAATTGAAGTCTAAGCGTGAAATTACATTTCTTGTCTAATCACAGTAAAAACAACTTAGTATCGGAAAAAGGAAGAACTCGCTCTTTGGTGGCAGTTTGTGCAAGATTAAAGTCTGCTAAACTGCGCATCTACAATAATAGTAAATCAGTAAGTGTTTAAATACCTTACTCTACATTTATTACTATTATTAATCTATTACAATTGGTGGCTCGTCCGAGTTCCTGGAACGTTTATTAAGTTGTTTTGTGTAGCTTGTTGTTACGGTGTTTGTTGGCATTAGTTTACATCCTGGTTTTGGGCTTATAAGAATAGTTCTGGCTGGTGGAGTGTCCGGGAGTTGCTGATCGTGGCATTGTCTGGATTATTTTGCCGATAGAATTATTTTGTATTTCACATTTCAACGTCTGTTTGAAGCTGCTGAGTGATAAATGTTTTGTCTGTGCTTGTGAGACGTTTCATTACGTGTCGCACGCTGCATGCATTGTTCATTTTGTGACCGCCGTGTCACCACTGTTTCATTCTATTACATCTGCGATTTATTGTTGAAGGTCTGTTTCGCACGCTTGCTGCTCAATTTTACCTAATCTGTTACAACGTGTTTGCCGAGGTTCGGGAAAACCCACTCCGCTAGTTTGGACCGGACTGTGTTCTGGTTCCGTTCGACGTAAAGTCCGTTTGTTGTACACAGTTAGAGTGCTGCCTCCCCTGGGGGCGTGAGAGTTAGCTTGGTTGTGTTTTAGCTCATTGACGGTATTTTCTGCGGTGTAAAAATACGTTTATTTTGTGGAAGAGAGTCCAGTACTTTGGGCCGAGCTAAGCTAATCGGTACCGAGAGAAAAGATGGCTGCTTGAACGCTGTGATTGGTCCATTGTGTGTCGCGTTCAAGAACGTTGGTTTCTGTAGACTCTGGTTGTCAGATTCATTTTTGCACACATTTCTAACAGTTTATTTGTTTTGTTTGAGTTCTATGCACGTGATATCGTCGAAGACTGGCTTAACCGCGGTGTTTTGCGATATTTATGACTGTTTTAGGACGTTAAAAAGTCCGTTCCTCGCTGGAGTTCAAAAGACCGCAGGTCCGTGAACGCACCGCTCGAACGGCACGTCACTAGTGGGTGGCGTTAGGTTTGGAAGACACAGTTTCCCATGAACACTTGGGTTTTAGAACTACAGTTCTGTCTTCGCTGTGATTGGTCGATTACGCTGTATGTGTTGACGCATGCGCAGTGGGTGAAGCCCCGCTCCTCGTCACTTTTCACTTCACAGCTTATCTCAGACGAGTTTCCGTGCTTGTTTGTCCATTACTGTCATTAAAAAGACTGTTTAATCGCGGTGTTTTTGAGATTTTAATGGGTGGATTGAGTCGGTTGCTCTGAAAAACTGCCGATCGCCATGTGACCAGGTCACGTGACACCGATTTTGCCGGTTTTATGAGGACCGACCTTATTTCTTTTAAACGCAGTTTAAAGGGTTTCACAGTCAACCGATTTTGCTCACATGATTTCGTTTTGTGAGCCTGGGTTTTAGAGCTTTTCACGTTACGCTTTAGATCTGTCTGATTGATGCTTTTCATCCGTGTTGGATGTCTGTGTGGGCTGAAAGCTACGGCTGCGCTCACTGGTGATAACAGCGCCTCTATAGCGGTCAGATAGAGAAATTACAGTCGCTGTGATAAACTCACTTCCAGCGCTGTGACCCCTGCTGGTTACATTAGAAGACGCAGTCTTCCTGTAATGTGTACATCTTAAATGTTCCTGTTTTAAACGGGAAACATTTTGAGAATATTGTACTCACAGCACACTTTAATTTGATTTTCACATATAATCAAATGTTGATGGCAGGACAGTTACACAGATTTAATACAGACATGTCTGTTGTTGATAAAATTTGACACTTTTATCATTGATTCTGTGCAAAACAAACTGTTTTTATTTTTATTTTAAACTGCAAGTTTAAAATATCACACATGAGGCTTCTTTTGTTTTGATTTTCACAAAAATCTCACAACGACAGCCGTTTTTGTTTGACATTGTCACAGGTCGACAAATTACTAAACATCACTGACTTATTTCATTTAACATCTTGGATGTTTTCTGAGCAGCTCATACACTTTGCATATTTGCAAGCTGCGATATGAGACCCACTTTATTTGATTTTTCACAGAACATCAGTACACAGATGGACGTTCAAACAGGTGAACCACCTGAGGGGGGCTCCTCTCCTATCTATCCTAGATGGATGGATGGGGGCCTTGGGATTCCTGCCCGTGCTCCCCGCATTTTGGGGGAATCTGCCTCTTCGTATGCTAATTACTTAGCTGCTAAGAACGTCCGTCAGGATAAGTGGGAAAATCCCCTGTCATTCTACGACAGGCTAATCTCGGTCTACTCCGGGGGCAAACCTGTTCCTGGATTAGAGGAAAAAGTGGAGTTTAAACGTCTTTTCATTATGAATCTTATGCCTTTTCAAATGAAATGTGTTCATTTCAAGGTTGATTGCAAAAAAGATTCCATGGAAGTGATAAGACAATATGCTGCGTCAGTTTTTGAGGCCGAAATACAACCTAGGATACCATCAGAGGGTTGTACAGGTCAAAAGGTCACATCCCACTCGCAGGAAGTAGTAGAGGTTCCCTCTCCTTCAAAGTGCGAGAGGTCACAGGTTTTTCATAATAACATACATCAGCATGGTGCTACGAGCTGTAGGAGTTCTGAACCCCCTGCCCCTCAGGTTGAAATCCTTGAGAGGAGCAGAGAACCACACAAGGTAGGTGTTCGCCCTCCAGATGAACCCAGATGGTCCGGATCGAACCAAAAGAGTTCTCTCATGGATCTCACTGTGGGTGAACTTCGAGAGATGTTGATGTCTGGGTACCGTGACCCTTTGAAAAGTGGTCTGTCCCGACATGTGCTCCCGAGAAGCGGCCCTCCTGCCCCTGCCCCGCTCGAGACATGCAATGAGTCACACATGCTCCAGATTATGGAAACGGCGCCTCCGCGCGAGAACGTGACTGAGGTTGTGAGTTGTTTGTCAAATGATTTGAATGTTACAGTGGTTGACCATGCTGACACATCGTATGACGTTGTCCTTGATGATAACACAAACAACCTTGTTCCACCTGATGGGGCGACGCACAGCGCTGCCTTTTGCAGCAACTTAGTGCATACAGTTGACATCAACAACGTCAACACTGACATAAATACTGACAGCAAACAAATTGCTGAAAATCCACATCCTGAAGGTCATGAGGCAGACAGCCATCATGATGCTGACAGCGACGATGATTACACAGACAGAGTCACACGTACACAAAAACGTGTGGAAAAACCTGAACGGTTTCTGTGTCACTTTGTACGAAGGGGTAAAGCTAAGAGAGCTTACCTCCCACTCACATTGGAAGGGGTCCTAGAGCAAGAAGCGCTCCTGGTTAGCGGCTCAGACGTGTCTGCCATGTCAGCCGAACTGTTTGAGGAGCTAAGGACCGCCGCTAACGATGTTGGCAGGCGAATACCCTTTGTGAGATACACTTATGGTGAGCAACAGGGCCTCGCAAAGACGAGAACAACCCTAATAGCCATGGTTCACATGCGGATTGGCGAAATGTCACTATACCATCCGGTATATGTGTCTGAACTTGACTCACTCCAGACTCCATTTGTGGTTGGCCAAGATTTTATAAATCGCTTTGAAGCGATTATAAATTATGGCAATCAGACAATGTGGACCACAGTGAGCAGTCCACTGCCAATCGTGGTACCTCCTCAAGGTCAGGACACTGACTGTCTAACAGCAGGTACCGCTGAGGTAAAAAGGGCTTCCCCAACTGAGACCACAGACCCGGTAAGTGAACCTTCATATACAGGTGAGACAGAGGAGACTCAACAATTGGACCAGGCTCTGGCCCATCACGAGGACCTCCTCTGCAAGCTGACACCTTCAGCACTCCCTGACCACTTCCTACCACAGGTGGAAGAGGGTGTGGAGATCCAAGAGTCCCACACCGATGACGCTGTACTGTCCTGTGGGACAGGTAATTCGGCATACAGCCAAGCTTTCAGTGAAGTCTTGGTTCAAGGACATCTGAGCCCACGTAGTGACAGTCTACAACACGCTGACAGTCACTTGGACTTCATTGTTACTGATTTTGAGGACCCCTCCTCAAACAAAAGGGGGGCAGACTCACACTTCCTACCACAGGTAGAGGACGGTGTAGAGATCCAAGGATCACACACCGAGAACGCTGTGCTGTCCTCTGGGACAGGTAATTCAGTCATCAGCCAAGCTTTCTATGAAACCTTGGTTCAAGAGCATTTGAATCTAGAACTACTCAGAGATGACATAGTTCTTACAGACTCAAAGAGCACCTCTTCATTCATGAAGTGGGAAGACATACATCACAACGACAGAGACACGCCTGCGACGGCGCCGACAGTTGTGACACACCTGCATTACGCAGAAAGAGGTAAACGTACAGAGGTACGTTGGCCGAAACCTATAAGGTTCCTGTACAAGGCTCCCCATAAACTGCGCGAACAGCTTAAACTAAACAAAGGCATCCTAACTCGTGCCCATGGACGGACGTCCACACCCGTGTGCGTGGTCCCTCATGACCACAGGGGGGTGATGTTAGGTCATGCCCATGTCAAGGACAAAGATTTCAATAACCCCACAAACGACAAAGATCTCGCAAACTCACAGACTTCATGGGAAAAGAAGGTCGTCCAAGCACAGGATAGTAAATAAACTAAACAGTTTAAACTATTCTAGTTGCGAAAAGAAACCGTTCCAACTAGAACTTAGAAACGCTAAGCATAAAACCCACAACAAAAACTAACCTTAACAACCGTTTAAATCTGCAGGATTTAATTGACATCGGTTATAAAGCTAAGAACTGTTTTTCTTGTGTGTGACGTGGAATCTGACGACCAGAGTGAGTTTGACGTAGTGAAACGTTGTTTTTTAGTTGCTTAATTGCTACTTTTGTGTTATTGAAGTTGTTATTGTTTTCTGAACACTCCCAGCCAAAAGAGGTTTTGATTGTTGATAAGTTGAAAACTTGAATGGATTTTAACTATGCCAACATGCTGTTCATTTTGTTAAAGATCTCAATCTTTGAAGAGTCATAGTAGATTAATACTACTTAAGGTACTATAATCTACACTGATCTCCCAATCATTTAGGTAGAACCGATGCGATCGTTTCTATTCTAGATCTATTCATTTTGATGAGTCTCGCCATAGACTTCAAAATTTTTAGGGATTACCAAATCTTGCGTCGTTCGTCTAAAAGACAACAGACATTCAGACCAAACTAGTTTCATTTTTTCATTTTAGTTTAACCTAAACTAATTAATGAATGGAGGATTAGTTTGAATGAAGAGGCATTCGTTACAGAAGCCCTCCACATTTCTATAGGTATAGATCCCTATATCTGATTTTTACAGCATTGATCCACCCCTTAATTGGTAATTTTAGCTGATCTAATCCATGATAGCTTACATACCAGGTGCATATAGGTAAGGCTTAATGTAGAATCCCAATCATAAGCCCACCTAAAACCACATAATTGCATGACACATTGAACCAGGGTGGCACCGACTGGAAGCCATCCAGCCTGCAACCTTCGATGTGGGGACCTGCTGATCCAACGTTGGTCTTCAACCTTCATCCAAGGCCCGCCTCCTCTGCTTCAATCGAGGGATCCCCTCTACATGCTGATTAAAAACCATTCTTGCTGATGAAATCAATAACCCCCATCGTTGTGGATTTACCGTTGTGGATTATAAGACTTTGTTTTCCAAGGGATCACAGACTCAGTTCTCCATGGGTTAACAGACTATGTTTTCCAAAGGATTAAAAGCTTGCCGCAATGGGATTACCTACGAACAGTATGGAATTTCCAAAAACATTATGGGAGTATAATTTTGAACTTTTTTTGATTTTTTTTTTTCCACTTGCTGGATTACATAGAGGTCAGAGACATTCGGTGGTATCCTTTCGTGTTGGAACTCATCTCCAAGGACAGGCGATGACTTCCAAAAAGGGGGACTGTAGTGATATAGGCCTCTGTCTTGACCTTCAAGTACACCTCTCCACATCTCTCTGAAACTCTAAGTGTTACACCTTCTTGAAGCTCTCAAGGAGACAGATGGACACTTATATATTTTAACAATTATTATGAATTAATGGACACTAATTAATCAGATTGAACTTTCTCTTTAATGTGTGTTAATTCAGAATTGATCAAACAGTATTTTTGTCATTTCAATGATGATTTTACTAAGCTGGTATATTTTAAATATGACAAAGTTAAGAGAACATCTCAGAATGATCGTGCTTTAAACTGTCTGTTCTATGCAGAATGTGTCTAAAGTTGAATGAACAATTCTTCATATTTGTTTGAACTGTTTTTGGAACGAAAGAGAAGTTCTAGACATAACTTAATCTTCGGTCTCCCGTCCGTTCTAAAAACAATTCATCTGTGCTTAAACAGAGAGTGCTCTGTTTTCACACCTGCAGGTTTTTGTTTTGTCTCCGTGCTGGGACTCAGTTCTCAGCACTCACTGGGTTTTAGAGTTCTCGGGGAGAAGGGAAGACGCACGGACGTTTTTCTCCAAGCTGATGTACGTTCCGGCCAGGCACCAAAGGCCCACGTCTTCAGCAAAGGTTCAAACAGCACGTCAGCTGTGAACCACTTCGAGTGTCACAGCTCCAAGCGGTGACACTCTTTCTGAAGTTATCTTGAACAAAACCAGAACCAGGCATCACTCTGGGAGGCCGACGCAGACTTCACGAGACCGTGGCAAGATGAAAGTGGTCGCCTGTAAAACGCAGCAGCCTGCGCGTCTGGCTTGACTAATTTACCGGAGTTGAGACAGGATCATCTTCACGAAGGTAAAAGTGTTTCATCACGGGACGGACGTCCAGCCGAAACCAAGCAGAGGGTGCCATCACTGGTTAAACATCTCAAGATAAGATTCAACCATTTCATTTCAATCTTTTATCTTTCCTCCTTAAACTCCTCCTTATGTTTATTTTCATCATGGTAAACTTTAAGTAATGTGCCAACAGAAAGGTCCAACTGTCTGTTTGTTTTAATTTGAATTCTTGTCAACGTAGTTATTAAATCAGAGCTAATATCGATACAAATGTTTATGTAATTCTTGTGATAGTTTCAATAAAAGGTCTATTTTTTGGTAGACCAACATAAATTGAAGTCTAAGCGTGAAATTACATTTCTTGTCTAATCACAGTAAAAACAACTTAGTATCGGAAAAAGGAAGAACTCGCTCTTTGGTGGCAGTTTGTGCAAGATTAAAGTCTGCTAAACTGCGCATCTACAATAATAGTAAATCAGTAAGTGTTTAAATACCTTACTCTACATTTATTACTATTATTAATCTATTACATAGCCATATACTGTACCTTTTACAAGACTCTCATGCCAAGAAATTGTTCATTGTAAGACTAGTTTTGACCCTACAGAGATATTTGCTGCCTTTTGAGCTGCTTCAACCTCAGTTTGCTCATTTTGTGGCCTGAATCCACAATCTTGTGGGGTTTTTTTTCTCAGTGCTGAGATCCCAATAGAATACTGAGGAATTTCCATTTGTCTTTTGGCCGTCGGTGCATTTACCACAGCCTCTATGTCTCTGTCTGAGCCCTCCTTTCTGCCTCAAAGCACAAACACCTCAGTAATGAAGTTGCACATAAATCCCTCTTTAAAAACTATTAAGAGCTTCATTTTGTCCAAAAGCATCTACAACTTTGGATTAAGCACACAGCAGGCAAGAAGGATATAAAAAGCACGTGGCTGATATTGTGGTGGTATATCAGATGACTAGAAAATTAGTTAGAATCAGCAGCTGTTATCAGAACGTTCATGCCCTATGAGTTCTGCAGAGTTACTTACGTACTGTATTAATACATTGTCACATTCTGCCTTCCCAAGTATGGATAGAAAATTTAGCAGAATTTATTATTATTATTTTATTTATTTATCCAAACCTTTGATACACACTTTCCAAAATGTTGCAGGCACATTTTTTTAATCATGCAGTTAAACTCGCCCTATGCCGACCCAGTTCATTAGTTTTGTTAAAAGCAAAAAACTGCATTGGATGGTGACACATAGTCTAACCCATGTTGACAGCATTTGCCATATCGTTTGGTTGTTGATTAATCCTAATGCAGCTTCTACAAAAGCTGGCTGTGGCATGAAAGTGGAGCAACAAAAAGACAGTCAGTAAGCAGCATGAGTACCGTAATATGGATGGGAAATCTCTCAAGTCCCTTGAGTTTATGCTCAACTGCAGATGGCCACAGGTTGCACACATGCACATTAACACCCCCCTCCCCAATCCTCCTCCTCCTACTACACTACTTGTCTTTCTTTATCATGCAGTTCCTCCCAGATCTGATGTGGTGGTGGGAGGGTCAGGGCAGAGGGTGCACACCCATTACTAAGCCCACTTGAATTAACAGAACAGCCCCCTGCCTTTCTTTAAAGCCTCCAGCTGGGGATGGGGGGCTTAATACTCCATCAGAAGCGGCTCTCATTGACGTAGTTTTGTGTCAAAAATTGTCTAATTTTGTTCTCGGAGTAGCTTCACCCGCCCCTTATCGACACAAGGCCCAGGTCGAAATTTTACTCAGGCGGTTGCACCAAGTGTTGTGTGATTGGTCAGAAGTTTGTGGGCGTGTTCGTTAATGCGGAAGTGCACTCCGACATTCAGCTGTTTGACTCTTCAAACACACTAAATTAGTCAAATGGTCAAAAACTCCTGGATGGATCTAACAAGGTTAAGTCAGGTCCTCTGAACGGATTCTTATTTGTTGAAACATTTTGTCTTTTATCAAAAAAACTCATTCAATTCAAAGCAGTCTGCCCCTCACATAGTGTTAACTTATTATTTTGTATATATGAATGTTTCTGTTCAGTGCCCTGAGACAACTTCTGTTGTGACTTGTTGCTATAATATAAATAAACTGAATTGCAGTGTTTCCCCTACCATTATACAAGTGGGGTGCCCCACCCCGTCAACGGAACTGAGCACCCCGCCTACCCAACCGAACTTACCCGCCCACTGCCATAGCACTAAGCTAGCAGCACGAAATACAGGCTCTCTAGCTAAAAAGTTAAAGGCAGCACTCGTGTTGCCTCTTCCCTCATGCTGAATGCTCCCCGCCCCTGCTCAAAAACTGTTAGTACAAGCTGCGCTCAGACATGTCTCCATCCACCCCATCAACAATAATCACGAATGAGATGAGCACCTCACCATGGCAAGTTAACTAGGGGAAACACTGAATTGAATCGAATTGATTAGCATGACAAACACAGTCATGCAATCCCCCCCTTCCTCTTGTCCAACCCCCCAAAACATCACCAACCTGTGGGGAGGGGTGTGCTGTGGTAGAGTTGAAGCCACGTGCCACAAGTGATGCTGAGTTTTGTAAGGAATAGCACGTGATTTTCTGAATGCTTCGGTTGGGTTGAATGGGAGGTGCAGCCCATCTCTTGTTGAATGTGCACTGTCTTGGAATCAAGTGTTAGGGAAAATAAAGACACTTGAGTGATCTGATTGTCCTTCACTAGTTATGTTTACATGGACATAAGTAATCGCATTAAACAGCCATTCAGAATAAAAATGTGTCATGTAAATGCCCCATTCAGATTATTCTTTAATTCAGCTCGATCCAAAATAATTTGTAATCTGAATGAGATGGGTGGTTTATTCCAATTCATAATCTGAACTGTGTGCATGTAAACACTTACAGGTAATCTGTTCTTTTTTTTCCGATTGTGGAAAACTGACCTGACCGCACATGTGCAACCTATGTCTACCTCAAGTTTTTCTGC
>JBBPBX010067132.1:0-19486 GCA_038048925.1 Garcialebias charrua
TATCATTCCACATTTTTCTGGCTTTCTCCCTCCTTCAGTTTCTGCAATTTGCTTCAACCTCCTGTAGGTGGCGCTGTTTGACTGCTCTTCTTCCTGCCACCTGCTGCTCTGAATTTTCTTTTAAATTGAACTGTTCTCTGTGTGCCCTAATTTCTGTCCAGTGTCCGCAATTAAGAACAATTCTTCTAGAAGGTCAATCTGTTTTAGCTGTTCATCATAATTATTAATTAACTGTTGATAGTCTGCGACTGTTTTACAATGAGCTATCTCCGTTCCAATTTCATAGAGCTTTTGTTTGTCTTGTTTAAATCTGGTTAGAAATAAATTAGCTAAATTTCCTGTTGATCCGTCTGCTTTCTCATCAATTTTTGATGCAAGTTCGCTCCACTTGTTATCCCTCTCTGTTTTTATCGTTGGTGAAAGTCTGATATTTGCTCGGATCCTAAGCAATAGCTCAAAAATGTCTCCTTGTTCCTGCATTTGTTTACCTTGCATGTGCGCCATGATCGCCTTCACGCAACCTCATTCACCCAAAATGTTTATTCCCCATCCGTTCTCACATGCACTTGAGATCTCTTGTAAAAACACAGTAAAAAGTCTGAAACAATTCTGAGGTGAAAACCTCTGTGTTCAGGCTTATTTCTATGTTGATCAACAGCTCCCTCTGGCGGACAAAATTATGGCAGCACCATTCACCACTGGAAGAAAAAAGAAAACTTCACTTCACACTCACTTCACTCTCTCTGAGTCGACACAAACAATTAATGACAATCAAAAACCCCGAAAATGGATATATATATATATATACAAAGATACCCCCCTTTGACATTAATTGACACGAATAGACAAAAAACGAGAAAAAGGCATGCAAAACGGCCGAAACTCAAAATCCAATCAGCACCGCCCCAATCAATGGACAAGCGGGCCCCACCCAGTCTCCAGTGCGATTCCACCACGGCGAGTAGCAAGGTCGCCGCAGGGCACAGCTGGCAGACGGTCCTAACACGTGACCGCGATGTATTCCCGCGATACACCGCCGCACGGAGGTCCACTTCCCTCAGTGGCTTCCGGTCTGACCCGCGACAGACCAGGCAACGGGTCGCTCGGCAACCAAAAACAGGCGGCACGGGGTGATCACGCACGCAGTGACGCCCCAGGGAGTCGGGAGCTCCCCTAACGTGGTACGTGCAACAGAGCATCCCCGCGAGTCCAGCCACTCTGATTGAAACGAGCGCACCCGGAAACGTCCAATGAACACGTAGCGACGCGCGCACGCCTCCCCCCTCTGGCCTCGGGCGGACGGTAACCCCCCCGCCCGTGACCAGCGGCAGCGAAACCCATGACGCAGACGACGTTCGACGCTTGAGCCCCCAAAAAACAAGTACACAAGCCCAATTCCCGCAACCCCTCTTGGGTCGCTATTCTCTTTTTTTTCCACTACAGACCTATTCGGTCACCGCCCCCAGTGCGATTCCAGTGCGCTAATCCGCAAGTTCAGTGCAAGGCACTCTGGGAGCTGTAGTTTTCACCTCACTCGTGAACTTCCGGCGACCCCCCCACGACGCCAGGCATCGGTCACGTTCGACCTTCAAAACAAGCGGCAGCCGTTCTAACTACTCATGAGCGGACATGAAACAAGTTGAACGACCTCTTCCAGCTACTCAAAGGATCGAATGCTCCGGAAACGCTTTCCTAAACTAGACAGTGAAACAAGTCTTCGTGACTCCCACTCCTCACGCGGACGAACGGATCCGCCCCACGTGACACACGCGGCCACAACCTGCTCCTCACGGCTTGAATAGAAAACGTTTATTCCCCAAAAGTAAGTAATTAGAGCCCCAATGTTCGAGCACCTCGTGATTAAATGAAACCCGAACCACACACACACAACGGCACACACGAAGGAAAAACCACAAGCACGCGCCCCCCCCTTCACGAGCACGCGCCTCGGCCCGAAACCGAGCTGCCGGGACCGTCCCGCACACACACACACAAGCGTCTGTTCAAACTGAAACCTGTGTCGTCAGAACAAGCCAAAGACGTATATTTAACTTTAACTCTAAGAACCATAATACATCACGAGACTGAACTTCTTCGGCTTGCAGTTGAATTTGGGACTGTGGCCAAATAGTCGTTTCTGTTTAATACACGGTCGACTCACCTTATGTAGTCATGTCACAGAGCTCCACTGCAATACATCTGAAGAAAGTCATCGTCGCACCCTCCAAATCAGAGAAAGAGACAAGGCCAGACGTCCGGGGTCACCATGTTGAAGGGATTTCTCATTTGGTGTTCGAAATGATGAAAAATGATGAAGATTTATTGACAGAAACACAGGTTTACAGGTTAACAGAGTTACAGCATGAATAAGCAATTCTTTGTGCACAGAGAATTGTGAGCATTTTGACAGACCTTTCCTCGGCGAGGTTCTTCAAAGAATGCTGCTGATATCTCAGATGTTTGGATCTCTTCAAGCTGCAGTTTGAGCTTCTCTGGTCTCTGATTGGCTCAGAGCACTGATAAGGCGTCCTGGAGCCTCTCGTGCTTGTCAGTTCTATGACCTTGTAGATTTATAGCTGTGGTGAGAAGTCTCTCGAAACTGTGTTCTTTGTTCTGCTTATCTGCTCAGTAAGAGAGTTTTAGAAATATACCATTAGATGTGTCCTGTGTGCGATATTAATGTAAATTAATGTCCAGATCCTAGTATGTGTGTGTGGTTTCTAAGTACTACTTATTTAGTAGTATGATTCATGTGTTTGTGTGTCTGTGTGCTCTGATCTCCTCAGAAGGCCAAGAGAAGCACAAAGGGCATCTGTCCCCTTAGCATGTTATCTGCATCTGAACATCCTGTTCGTTAGATCTAAAAGTATGTCTTATAATGTTGTCTAATTGCATAACCATATGTAAAACAGTTGTGAATACATTGATTATAGAGCACTCGTGTATTAATCATATACAGTAGTGTATTCGTTTCAAATGAGATTAACATATAGAACTTCTAAACGTGTGTATTTCCCTTCAGTAAACAGGCGTAGCGTAGGTCAACAGGCAAGCTCGCCAACAGCGGTGGAGGGGGTTACTAGCGGTATGCTCATATAATCCAAATAAGCAACATCAGCAGCAGAAAAACGAAGATCCAGGAGCTGTTGTCGATCATACACCAGTAGTGCGTTTATGTCCCAGATGAAAAACAAACAATCAAAAATCAGAACACCGTCAGCAGAGGTGGATTGCAAGCCATGTACACAGGTGCCATCTTACTGGAAGAGACCAGATCCATAATAATTTTTTATTCAGAAGATATTTAAAGCGAGTCTCAGAGGAGGTTCACCGGACAAGACAGCAAAACAACAGGAAGGAGGGAGGAGCGGGTGAAAGCAGCCATCTTCATCAAGAGTGAAAGTGAAAATGTAAGGACTTTACCAAGTTAAAGTCATGAATACAAATGATATCAAATTATAACGAGAGAGGATTATTATTAAATTATATTGAGAGAGGAGTAAAGGAGGCGATATTTGTGAAAAGAAACCGTCCATAACTGCCCCCCTCTTACAATGCTGTTATTGCTAGTATCACTCAGCTCTCAGTGAACAGCAAGCAACCAGCAGGGTGCTAACGATCCACCGTTAGGCTGATGGTCCTCCTTGATCATGTGAGCAGCTGGTTTTGGCTGTCATCAGCCAACTGGTTGATCCACTGTGAGAGGGTGCTTTTTATAAGACTGAGCTGAATACAGCACCTCAGACTGAGTAAGTCTTTCGGATGAAAGACGAAACGTTTCTACAATTTTTTTGCTTTGTTTTGTTTTGTTTTTTGAATGTCCAGAGGACCAGACTTAGCTTTTTTAGATTTTTCTACCTGGATTATTGAGCATGCATCATGACAAATTATATCAGTTCACATCCTGTGGACATCACACAGGTTAATATGTAATGACTTTTCTTTTTTTTCTTTCTGTTCTTTACTTTAATCTACATCCATCCAACTATCCATTATCTTTACCCACTTCGTCCTTTTTGGGTCGCCGGTGCCCATGTCCAGCAATCACTGTGCAAGTGGCGGGCGACACCCTGGACAGGCTGCAAGTCCATCACAGGGCCACATAGAGACAAACGAGACAAACAACCATTCACTCTCTCACTCACATCTACCAAAAAGAGTTACCAATCAGCCTAACATGCATGTTTTTGGTCTGGGGGAAAAAACTGGCATAACCAGAGAAAACCCATGCAACACGGAGAGAACATGCAAACTCTACCCAGAAAGGCCCCACCCAGGATGTGAACCAGTTACATTGTTGCTGAGATGCAGCAGCTACACCTGCTCTACTGTGCTTTCCCCCAAAAAAATCATAAATGATTTTAGTAAAGTAAAACTATCTCCAACAATATATGCAGCTAGTTATAGAAAAGCTAAAAATTCTACCAAATCTCAGTTGAGGTTTTTGTATTGGTCATGTGAATTGAGTGTGCAGTGAGGAACTGATTGACTGTCTGTTCATAATGTGCAGTATAAAAATGAGCTGTTGTTGAATTAAAGAGTCTCAGCTGATGGGTTTATTAACAAACTGTAACAGATGAGTATTCCTATACTCATTCCTATACTATACTCCTATAGTCAGTCCCCCCCAAAAAAATAAATAATAATAATCAGCAGTGTGAGAGTAGCATTAGATCTTAAAAGACTACAATTACAAGAAGCAGGTGGAAGAGAGCTGAGTGGTTAATGGAGAGAGGAGTAAGGAAAGTCAGTTGAAGCAAGACTGAACCCATTACGCCAATTTTACACTACATGCGTTACGGCTCCGCCCCGCTCCGGTCCGACCTCCGCAGCAAATACGCACCCATTATAATCAATGACAGAATTTACACTGGCTCCGCACTGCGGCGGCGAGCTGCGCCGAGCGGACGGCAGTCCGTCAAAATTAGAAATATTTCTATTTCTGCCGGACGCCGGAGCTGTGCCGGAGTCAACTTTTGAAGATTACGTCGCACCAACAGGAAAAGGAACGAGCACAACTTCCGTATTTACAAAATAAAATCACCACGGGCGGACTTAATCCTAGCTCTATACGGATTTATTTGTACAAAAATGCTGTCAAACTATCATTTATGACTACGCCTACAAACGCAATACAAGAAATAAATAAATAAAAGTATTTTATTCTGAAATGTAATACATCACTTCCTGTTGCTCAAACCATGTCCTGTCGCTCATTTACGAGAGAAGATCAAGGCAGCAGTCTCTACTGTTGTTCTCCTTCTTCCACCGAATGAATTGTTTTGTTCTGACTTACTTATTTATCACTTGATTTATCGCGCAATGTCGCAATTCCCGCGCATGCGTCTCGGAGCGACGGGTGCCGCTGGGCCGCCCGGGCGCCTCTCGGAGGAGGGTAGACACACGCTGATCCGCTCAGTGTGGCGCGCGTGCAGCCCCGGACATCTAAGGGCATCACAGACCTGTTATTGCTCAATCTCGCGTGGCTGAACGCCACTTGTCCCTCTAAGAAGTTGGACGCCGACCGCACGGGGCCGCGTAACTAGTTAACATGCCGGAGTCTCGTTCGTTATCGGAATTAACCAGACAAATCGCTCCACCAACTAAGAACGGCCATGCACCACCATCCACAGTATCGAGAAAGAGCTGTCAATCTGTCAATCCTTTCCGTGTCCGGGCCGGGTGAGGTTTCCCGTGTTGAGTCAAATTAAGCCACAGGCTCCACTTCTGGTGGTGCCCTTCCATCAATTCAACACGGGCGGGCTTAATCCTAGCTCTATACGGATTTATTTGTACAAAAATGCTGTCAAACTATCATTTATGACTACGCCTAAAAACGCAATACAAGAAATAAATAAATAAAAAAAGTATTTTATTCTGAAATGTAATACATCACTTCCTGTTGCTCAAACCATGTCCTGTCGCTCATTTACGAGAGAAGATCAAGGCAGCAGTCTCTACTGTTGTTCTCCTTCTTCCACCGAATGAATTGTTTTGTTCTGACTTACTTATTTATCACTTGATTTATCGCGCGATCTCGCAATTCCCGCGCATGCGTCTCGGAGCGGCGCATCCAGGCGGACCTGAGCTGAGCGGAGGTAGTGGAAACTGGACTCGCTCAGCTGCGACCTGCGGAGCGGAGCGGAGCTGGACCGCATGTAGTGTAAATTTGGCGTTAGTCTGAATGAGAGGGAGGCAGGTGCAGCTATGAAGCTGCAAATAGTAGACATATTGAAGGTGTACGACTTCAGGTTTCTAGGGTCAACCATCCAAAACACAAGACATATAAAGTAGAGAATGTGGCCAGGGTGGAGTGGATGACAAGTGGGATTTGTAAATGTAGAACACCTGCAGGAGTGAAATAAGTTTACATGAAGATAGAGAGACCCGCTGCGCACAATGTGTAAACTAATGGCACTAATAAAATAACAGGAGATAGAGGTAAAAATGTTAAGGTTTTCATTTGGTGTGACCATAACAGTGAGTAATTGGAATGAGCACAACAGCTTTGGTTAGGCAGTTTGGAGAAAAACTTAACCAGATGATTTGGACATGGGAATAGGAGGAATAGGAAATATATTGAGCAAAAACTGTTCAATGGAGATGGAAGGGAGAAGGATGAAAGGAAGACCAAAAAGAAGGTCCGTGGGTGTAGTGAAGGGGGATATGCAGAGGGTTGGTGTGACAGAGGAGGGTGGGATGGAGGCAGATGCTCATCCGTGGAGAACCTTAAGAGGAGCCACCAAAAGAAGAAAATATAATGTGTGCACAGGATACTTTAAATCACTTCAAGGCCAGAAGAGCAGATGTGTGACAGTGAAACACTGTTAGCGTGAATGATACACGTTTTACGTCATTAGTAAATTTTAAGTGCAAGAGGAGAAACATCTAGTGACGTAACACAGCTTAAATTCTTTAGTAACATGGGGAGTTCAAAGGTAAGCTTGCAAGTTTTATTCAGACTCACTAATGCTGTTTTTAAATTAGATTTCTTGATGTTCTACAAGTTTTTCTTCAGCTTCTTCTACTCAACATCTTATTTTATGGTACACTCTCATTCCTGCACTTCTGTGCCTGAGGGAAACAAGGAAACAAATTTGGATGGGACTAAAACAAAATAAATAAATAACGACAACCCATTTGACACATTTTTACTCACTGGCTTTTAGTACTGCATGAAAGTGGATTTTTAATGCTCCATTTAATGGTTTAATTTTGTGTCTTGTCATGCTTTCAATGTTTTTTTGTAATAACTATTGTTGTTAAATTGTTGCTTTTCATGCAGCAATTTGTCCAATAGCAGTTGTTTTTATAATGTGCTACATTTTCTGCTGTTTTGAAACAGACAGGGTCAGGTAGATCACATCTAAACTGCTTTTTTTCCTTTTCTTGAGTAAAATATTTTTAGATGACCTAAAACCAAGTATCTTATAATAAGATTTCTTCACATGATGGCAGTCAGGCTCATTTAAAAAAAAACTATTTTGCACCATATGCCTTCTTTGTAATTGAGCCATGTCGCACAAACAAATGTCCAATTATCAAGCGAAGGCGGGGCTGAGAGACGAGTGTTTAGTTTATAGATACACATAACGAGTGAAGAAAAAGAAGAGAAGAAAGTGCTATGTGTTGTCATCACTGTATGTTCCCATACAATGACAAAATTAGTTATCTGCATTTAACTTACCACACCCAGGTGGAGCAGTGGGCAGCTATGTAAGCACCCAGAGAGCAGTTAAGGATTGGGGGTCTTTATCTGGATCATCCTCATCATCCCCATCTCCATCTTCACTCGCTGCCCTCTCTACCTGCCTGGAGGAAATAAGGGCATGGATGAATCAGAACTTTCTTCAATTAAACTGCTCCAAGACTGAGGCCATACTGATTGGCACCCCTCACCAGATACAAACATCAACTTTAACAACAATCTCCTTCTCTGGTCAAGACATCCCCCTCTCCACCTCTGTTACAAATCTTGGAATAAAAATGGACTCTCATCTTACATTTGAAAATCACATTAAGCATCTGTTTAAAACCTGCTTCTTCCATCTTCGAAACATCTCCAGACTTCGCCCATCTCTGACTTTTTCCGATGCTGAGAAACTCGTCCATGCCTTTGTCTCCTCCAGGCTCGACTACTGCAACTCCCTGTTTATTGGAATCCCTGGCAAAAACCTTCAGAAACTTCAATATATTCAAAACAGTGCAGCAAGGATTTTATTGAGAGCTCGTAAATTTGAACATATTACACCCATTCTTCATAACCTCCATTGGCTTCCTGTCACCTACAGAATTCAATACAAAACTGCTCTCATTACACATCAATGCTTACATGGAACTTCACCTGACTATCTAAAGGACATTCTTGCACCATATTCATCCACCCGGTCTCTACGATCACAGAACAGTAATCTACTTCACATTCCACGAACCAAATTAAGGACCATGGGAGACAGGGCATTCTGTGTGGCTGCCCCCCGCCTATGGAACTCCCTCCCTGACTGCCTGAGAGCTCCACAGTCACTGGTTGACTTTAAAAGCGGTTTAAAGACTTTTCTTTTTAAGCAAGCCTATTCTGCCTCCGCATGATTTTATCTTTGATCTTGGTTGATAGTATTATTGATTTTACTTGATTTTATCACTTGTTTTATTTATTTATTTATTTATTTTTTAAGCAGGCCTATTCTGCCTCCACATGATTCTGTCTTTAATCTTAGTTGATACCATTATTGATTTTATTTGATTTTATCACTTGTTTTATTGTTGTAGCACTTTGAGATTTTTATTAATGAAAAGTGCGGTATAAATTGAATTTATTATTATTATTATTATTTATCAGAGACACCATGGGATGTGGGAAAGGTGGGTTGAGCCTGCAACTTTCTGGTCCCAAGTCGGCTGTCCTACCTCTATAATATCTTGGCCCCTATAAAATAAATTCATTCAACCTTTATTTAAACAGATAAATCACATTGAGCCTCGAAGATTCATTTACAAGTGACATCTGTTGGACAGACAATAAAAGTGGTGAAAAATGACACATAAGGTTTGGAGACAAAAAATAATTCCTAACATATTTTTGATTTCTGCATGCAGATCAAAAATGTGATAATGAAAAAAAGTCTCGCACACAAGCACATAATGACGCCGACATTACGCAGAAGGGGGAGGGGAGACTCAAAGGCGGGTACTCTGGGGCAGGGGAGGGCTGCCGACCACAGCCAGAAACGAAGCCAGAGTTCTGAAATGATGACAGAATGTTTATTCAGCTCAGAGAGTCTTTATTGTCATTTGCACCGCATGTGGTACATGTGATGAAAACGAGATTATGTACACAGGGTCCCAGTTACATCCAACAACAAATGCAAGAGAAAAACAGTAATAACATCTAGGATTAACTAAGAAAAACATCAACTAGTAATACACTAAGCCCTAATGTAATAGAAAAACATCATTATAAACAGCAGCACGAACACGAGTCTGTATGAGCAGATGGTCACAGATGAACACAGCAACAAGAAAACAGATCAGCATCAGCATGATGTGATATTTTGCAGTGTTTATTCGTGTTGATTATTTATTCATGAGTCTAACAGCCTCAGGGTAGAAGCTGTTCCTCAGTCTAGTGGTTCTACATTTGATGCTCCTCAACCTCCGTCCTGAGGGGAGTGGGGCAAAGAGTGAGTGTGCTGGGTGAGTGAGGTCTTTCATGATGCAGGTGGCTCTTTTCCTGCATCTGGAGGTGTAAATGTCTGTGATGGTGGGGAGACTGACTCCAACAGACTTCTGTGCAGCCTTCACCACTCTCTGTAGAGCTTTCCTCTCTGCAACTGTGCAGCCTCCATGCCACACGTTGATGCTGGAGCACAGGATGCTCTCCACTGCACACCTGTAGAAGGAGGTGAGGACTGGGCTGCTCAGACCAGCTCGTCTCAGCCGTCTGAGGAAGTAGAGTCTCTGATGACCTTTCTTGATCAGGCTGGTGGTGTTGTTGCTCCAGCTGAGGTTATCATTCAAGTGTACACCCAAGTATTTGTAGCTGGAGACCACTTCCACTGCAGATCCACTTATGTTCAGTGGGGTGTGGGTGTGTTTGTTCCTTCTGAAGTCCACAATCATCTCCTTTGTCTTCTTCACATTCATGTGAAGGTTATTCTCTTTGCACCAGCTCTCCAGATGTTCCACCTCCTGTCTGTAGCTGGACTCATCATTGTTTGTGATGCATCCCACCACCGCTGTCGCAAACTTAACAATATGACAGCCTGGATGTGTGGCTGTACAATCATATGTGAGCAGAGTGAACAGAAGAGGGCTCAGCACACATAATAATAATAATTAATTCAATTGTATAACGCACTTTTCATTACTGAAAATCTCAAAGTGCTACACATATATTGAATGCTACACACATTCATAAACCGGTGGCGGCAGACTACCATGCAAGGTGCTTTCCAGTCCTACCGGGAGCAACTCAGGGTTAAGTGTCTTGCCCAAGGACACAACGACACATGGTGCGGGTCCCGGGAGTCGAACCGCCAACTTTCCGATCGGGAGACGACTGCCATTACCACTACGCCACATCCTTGAGGAGAGCCAGTGCTGAGGGTTATGGTGGAGGAGGAGAAGTTGTGGATCTTCACGGACTGTAGTCTGTTTGTTAAGAAGTCTAAGACCCAGTTACAAACGGAGGGGCTTAGTCCAAGTGTGGATAGTTTGTCTATCAGAGTTTGGGGGATCATGGTGTTGAAGGCAGATGTGAAGTCCACAAAGAACATAGGCACGTATGAGTCCTTCTGATCCAGGTGGGTGAGAGCAGTGTGGACCACAGAGGAGAAAGCGTCCTCTGTTGATCGGTTCTCGCGGTATGCATACTGATGAGGGTCCTCATTCAGCTGAGCTCCACTGACGTCCATGGAGTAGCAGATTTTGGAGGGCGAGATCGTCAAGTTTACAAAAACATCCCAGGCATTTTGAGATAAGACAGCCTATCAAGGCAAGTCGGAGAGCCGAATGTCAGATAAACAAAATAGTTTTTGGAGACAGGCAGAACTTTAATGACATCTACCTTCAGTGTGTCGATCCACTCGCTTCCGAAATGTCCAAATTAAAAATGACCGTACCAATAGAACCTGCCTAAGAAAATCCCTAAGATCTAATCCATTCAGTCAAAAGTCTGGGTTCTCGAGACATGAACCAAGCCATCATGTAAGGCAGGCAGCCTGACCAGGTCCAGAATAGCTGCCGTCTTCCTTTAGTGTTGATAGACTGTTACGACCGGTAAAAGTCAAAACATACAAGGTGGACGCAGGACACAGAAAATGGTTTGCATCAAAAGTTTATTTAAACTAAACTAAGGACTTCTGTCGAAGATATCTCAGGTTGACTCCCTCAGATCAGGAGCCGATCATCCTTCTGGCGCCCACGCCAGGAAAATAAAGAAAACAAAATGACAACTGAAAGTTGGATCAGATGAGCTGGCCCAACTTAAAAGAATGCAGTCCAACCCAAACCAACCCTGAACAGGGCCGTCGAAGCTGGTCCAGACCATAATCTACCTGTACAAAACTCCAGTTCTAAATATAAACAAAAAACAAAAACAGGACTACCAAACCCACCTGATCATGCAAAGTTATAAAAAATAATGAGGGAAAAAACACCACAACTGTCCTACTGACAGTCTCAAACCCTACAGCTCTACAGCTCCAAACTCCAAACTGGGCTCAAGTTCACACCTCTCAGGTTAACTAGAGGTCACAAAAAAAGAACACTATTAGTGTTTTAAAAACACTCTCTCTACAGAGAGTCTTCATGAGCATTCAGGTGCTCCAGTACGCACACACTCCAACAGGAGCAAACAAACAAACTCTAGCTTAACTAGAGCTCACACACCTCTCTATAAAGAGTCCACAACAGCTTGCAGGTGCTCCAACAAACACACACACACACACCACTCTAAATAAATAACTAGAGCTGCCCACACAAGCAATCTTTGCTCCATACATGCTATTTACAGCACCAAAACACAAGAGCCTTTACACAAACAAACTCCCTTCCAGGAGTACTAACCAAATGGCCAAAGGTGGACGGAGAGCACCCTTGGACCCAACAATCTGCTTCACAGATCACTTCACCAGAAGCTCTGCTTCTTTTCAAACAACTGCATCATGCAGCAAACCTCCGTGCCTCACAGTTCTCAACTTCAGATTTAAGAAGGGAGCTATAGCAGGTGGTAGCAGCAGCAACCAATTAAGCCTGATTAGAGAGGTACTGAGTAAAAAAAGTTGCTTTCAGCAGGTTACTGGGTTTAGCATCAGACTGCAACCTAAATAAAAACAACAATGATGTTTTTAAAACTCTCACACCCAGGGTGCATAACACCCCCACCGTAAATATTTTTGTATGAGTGTGATGTGGATGTTAGGGGAAACACACATTTGCTCATACAAAAAAAAAAACAGGACCATAGAGGTTAAAAATGTAGCTGTCAAATCACTTAAATGGACTAAAAACATAATTAAAAACTAGTCCATCAAACCGTTTACAAATTCTAGCCACACTCAAAAAGTTTTAAAACCAAAAAGGCATCTCTGATCTGACATTAATATGAAAAGTTTTGTTTTTCTTGACAAATGCTAACACCATTTCTGATGTAGTCAGTCCGTGAAGAAGAGAGTCGACTTTTGTTTGTAGGCAGGGAGGAATTGATCTCCTCTATACTAGCACTGGTTAGTGTTGGATAGCTCTCTCCGTTCAATTGTGACGCCACTGTCTGGTCAGGAGTAACATATTTGATTTCAACTACAGTACTCTGAAAACAAAAGAGAGAGTGTTAGACAAAGTGTAATGATCAACATGAGGTGTCAATTTCTCATGAGGCAAAGTCAGGAACAAGTATTTTTCTTCAAACTCATCTCCTGCTTCTTGTTGAGGCCACGACCCCACATCATCCAGCAACAGTCTTTCAAAGTTTTCTGCAATGGCTAGAAGGGACTACAAAGAAACAGGAGAACTTGACATGTGTGTCTTCACCTCTTCTGAGTTGTTCAGGTCCTCATTTGACTGAACTGGGGTTTGTTCAGTTTTAAATAGCAGATGAAGACTGTCACCGAGATTGACGTCATATTCTTCTTGAAGATGTTGTGAAGACAGCAAGAGTTTCTCCTCCTTCCTTGGGATCTGTTCTGCTTCACAATTCATCAAGAAGCTGTCGCTTAAATTATCCTCATTCTCTTCTTGTCGTCGTTCCTAAGGTACAGCAACCACCACACATGACGAAGGTACATCAGGACAGGCATGTGTTAGCTCATCTGTCTGAGAGCAAGGCACAGGTGTCACCTCTGGATGACACACAATGGGACACAAACGTTGTGTTTCCCTTTGTTCAACATGGAGCTCAAACTTTCTCTGCAGCTCCAATCTTTCTTGCTACAGAATAAGCTTCTTCTCCTGCTTAGCAGCTTGAATACTTTGTCTTTTGAGCTCCTGTTCTTTCAAGAAAGCTTGGTGTTTAATCATTAAGTTTATTCGATTAATTTTGAGCTGCTATAAAATAAGCTCTTTTTCTTTCCTTATTTGTTCATTGTGTTCTCTTTTTAAAGCAGCTTCATTTTCCTTTTACTTTAGACACTTTGCATCATTTACCACAGGAAAAATGTCAAGCATAAATAATTTAGCCAGCAGTTCACCTTTAAAATGTTTTTCATGAATGTGGCTTCTCATCTCAATTTTAAAGTGATCTGCCACAGTCAACATTTGTTCTATAGTGCAGTCAGCAAAGACCTACACTGTGGGCTGTTCAATAAATGTCTTTAAATTAAACGCCATGATACAGACACAAACAGCTTTGAAGCTGTACTCTTCTACACTATTCACTGTAAACAACAGCAAAAAAGTCCAAGCTATCCTGAACATAGCACGATCAAAAACATACACAGCTGACAACACTCAGCAATCAGCTCCAAAGGGAAGCTTCAGTCAGCTTCAAACTTCTGAAGACAAACCAAGATATGGGGTAACATACTTTACAGGACTATCAAACAAGCCCCCATTAAATATAAACACAGATAGCTCTGCTGTTGTCCAACCAAATCCAACACCACAGGTGGATCAGCTGGGCACCGCACAAAACTCACAGAAACTCAGCAGTTTCACAAACACCATACCATACCATACCATTTTATTTATAAAGCACTTTAAACAGGAACAAGTCCACACCAAAGTGCTGGACAAACAAACACGTAACAGGCAACACAGACAATGAAGTACAACACGAAAAACATAAAAACATTGCAGATCATAAATAAAACGATCCAATACAAATCAGCTGGCATTGAAAGCAATGGAGTAGTAGTGAGTTTTTAACCGGGATTTGAAAACCGAGAGGGAGGGGGCCTGTTTGATGAGCAACGGTAACTCGTTCCAGAGTCTTGGGCCTGCTACAGAGAACGCCCTGTCACCTCTGCGCTTAAGGTGAGTTTCTGGAACTATTAAGAGTACCTGATCCTCTGACCTCAAAGCACGTGGAGTAGGGATGGGAATTGATAAGAAATTATCAATATCGATGCCTTTATCGATGTCATTTATCGATTCGATTCCTTATCAATTCTGTTATCAATTCTCATTTGGGTAATAAAATATAGTAAACCATTTGTGTTCATAAAGAATTTATTTATGGATATTTTCCCATATTTTTAGACTCATTTTTCGCTCTGATTCTTCGTTTTTCATTTTTGGCGAAAATGGTGCAGTACCAGTTTCGGCCGCTTTAGAGGCGCTGTAGGCAGCAGCCAGCAGAGGACACAGAGAGTGAAGAGGAAGAGTGGCCACTTCCAGAAGTTTCTACTTGCTGTGTTCGAAAAAAGCCTCCTTTGTTCGGACTGATGACTGTCGCTGCCCGCTCCCTGCTGTGGATGTAGCTGTTTTTGTTTGCAAGATACCACTCATAAACCACACCGCGGATTTTTAAATCCAGCTGATTTCACATTTGGTTCAGCTCAGGAGCCCGTCTGCTATAGTGAGGTAAGAAATATATTTTTAAGCGTTTATTTAGCTAAATTTAAAGAAACAAAGCGTCCGGTTTGACCCGCCTGGCGCCTGCATAAAAATCAGCGAACTTTTTTTTTAAAATCCAGCTTATTTGAACATTTCGTTAAACTCAAGAGTACGTCTACTATTAAGTCAGCTAAGAAATATATTTTTTAAGCGTTTATTTAGCTAAATTTAAAGAAAGAAAGCGTCCGGTTTGACCCGCCTGGCGCCTGCCTAAAATTCCGCGAACTTTTTTTTTTTTAAGCTGATTTGAACATTTCGTTAAGCTCAGAAGGACGTCTGCTATGAAGTCAGCTAAGAAATATTTATTTTTTTCGGGCGCGGCGCATGTCTGTGATGTCAGCGCTTAAATACGTCACCACCAGGAGTCTGCAGAACCGATAAGCTGAATCGTTAAGACAAGCATCCTACAATTCCATGGAATTGGACTTTTAAGAACCGGTTCTCTAACAGAACCGGTTCTCGGTTCCCATCCCTAACGTGGAGGGACATATGGGTGTATCAGATCCGAGAGATAGGCGGGGGCAAGACTGTTCAGCGATTTGTAGACATACATGAGAATTTTGAATTGGATTTGAAGATGAACCGGTAGCCAGTGAAGGGAGGCCAAGACTGGTGTAATGTGCTCTCTTTTGCGTGTGCTGGTTAAAAATCGGGCAGCTGCGTTCTGAACCAGTTGTAATCGTGCAATGGTGGCTTGACTGACGCCAAGCAGAAGGGAATTGCAGTAATCAAGCCTAGATGTAATGAATGCGTGAATCACTGTCTCCAGGTTGTTTTTTGATAATATGGGCTTCAGCTTAGACAGACGCCTCAGCTGGAAAAAACAGGATTTGACGATCATGTTTACATGACTGTTGAGTTTCATGGAAGGATCCATTATCACTCCCAGATTTTTGACTTTTTGTTTTTCGGACAGGGGTAGAGCAGACAGGTCAATGCAGTGGTTTGAGGTTGTGTCATTGGGAAGGAACAATATGGCTTCAGACTTCTTATCATTGAAGCTTAAGAAATTTAAAGCCATCCAGTCCCTGATGTCAGCCAGGCAGTCGAGCAGAGGTTGAATAGAGCCTGTACCATTTTGTCTTAGGGGGAAGTAAATTTGACAGTCATCAGCGTAGAAGTGGAAGGGTATATTGTGTTTCCGGAAAATAGCACCGAGTGGCAGCAGGTATAAGGAGAACAAGAGAGGACCCAGGATGGACCCCTGCGGAACCCCCATTTTAGAGCCGCCACTGCAGAAGTAAAATCATTGATGGACACACAAAAAGACCTGTCAGAGAGGTAGGATCTGAACACTTATCAGAACTTGCTCAGTGACGAGCCCCCCATTACATATTTAAGCATCGAAGCTCAAACAATGTCAGACCAACACAAACATGCACAGCAGGTGCATAGAACACAACCAGGAGCAATCCTAATGCAACTGTGAGACTAATCAAAAGTCAGAGTCAGAGTCAGAGTCAGAGAGTCTTTATTGTCATTTGCACCGCATGTGGTACATGAGATGAAAACGAGATTATGTACACGACCTAGCTCATTTAGTCAATTAGTCCATCCCGGACGAGCCATCCAAAATATGTTGATGGCCGTTGAAGCTGGTCCAGACCACAATCTACCTGTACAAAACTCCAGTTCTAAATATAAACAAAAACAAAAACAGGACTAAAGTAGGATGAAATATGTATGGCCGTTGAAGCTGGTCCAGACCATAATCTACCTGTACAAAACTCCAGTTCTAAATATAAACAAAAACAAAAACAGGACTAACAAGCCCACCTGATCATGCAAAGTTATAAAAATAATGAGAAAAAAACACAACAACTGTCCTACTGACAGTCTCAAACCCTACAGCTCTATAGCTCCAAACTAAACACACTTGAGCGTCTGGGCTCAAGTCCACACCTCTCAGGTTAACTAGAGGTCACAAAAAAGAACACTATCAGTGTTTTAAACGCTCTCTCTCTACAGAGAGTCTTCATGAGCACTCAGGTGCTCCAGTATGCACACACTCCAACAGGAGCAAACAAACAAACTCTAGCTTAACTAGAGCTCACACACCTCTCTATAAAGAGTCCACAACAGCTTGCAGGTGCTCTAACAAACACATACAACTCTAAGTAAATAACTAGAGCTGCCCACACGAGCAATATTTGCTCCATACGTGCTATTTACAGCACCAAACACAAGAGCCTTTACTCAAACAAACTCCCTTCCAGGAGTACTCACTGTAATGAATGGTATATAAGTGTACTGTCACTTTAAGAGTGCGTGCGCAAAGCATGCTGGGTACGGCTGTTAGGGGCTTTCCCGAGCGGGGAACAAGCAGTTTGGTTCAGTCTTGGTTCAATAAAGTACGTGGTGTGAAGACGACCTGCATCCTCTTCATCAACTGTATTTATGTACCAGAAAGTACATTACATGGTGTCAGAAGTGCCTAAAAGGAAGAATCGTGATGGCGAAGTTTAACCCACCGAGTGAATTCAAGTTTGACTGCCTTGCCGAGTGGCCGGAGTGGAAACAGAGATTTTCGCGTTACCTGTTAGCATTGAAGCTAAATAAGGACAATGGAGAAACACAAGTGAGTTCACTCATTTATGCTATGGGGAGCGAAGCTGAAAAGATATTTAGCTCGTTCAACTTTGCTGACGAAGAGGAAACTAAAAACCTTGAAGCTGTTCTTAAGAAGTTTGACGAGTACTTCATTCCTCGCCGTAACGTTATACACGAGCGGGCCTGTTTCTATCAGCGTAGCCAGTCGCCAGGAGAGACGGCAGAACAGTACATTCGAGTGTTAATAATAATAATAATAATAATAATAATAATAAACTTTATTTGTATAGCACCTTCCTACAATGCCTTGCATTGACCAAGGTGCTTAACAGGATAAAAAGATGAATAAACTGGAACAATAAATCAATGAAAATAGAATAGGAAACAACAGCAATAAAAGAAGGCAATGGAAATAAAAAATGCTACATACTAAAATAACACTAAAATAACACAAGTAATAAAAGTTACACACTGAAAGCTTTTTTGAACAAGTGGAAATAAAAAGGCAATGGAAATAAAAAATGTTACATATTAAAATACCAAAAGTAATAAAAGTTACACACTGGAAGCTTATTTGAACAAGTGGAAATAAAAAGGCAATGGAAATAAAAAATGCTACATATTAAAATACCAAAAGTAATAAAAGTTACACACTGAAAGCTTTTTTGAACAAGTGGGTCTTCAGTCTGGTTTTGAACAGAGTCAGATCAGAGGTGGCACGCAGCTCAAGGGGGAGGCTGTTCCAGGCTTTTGGGCCGGCAACAGAAAATGACCGGTCTCCCCATTGTTTGTACCTTGAGCGAGGCACCTCCAGCAGGTGTTGACTGGCAGATCGTAAATCTCTGCCGGGCTGATGGGCTTTCAAAAGTTCTGAGATGTACAGAGGAGCAAGTCCATTCAGAGCTTTGAAAACAAACAGGAGCAGCTTGAACTGTATCCTGAACTGAACCGGGAGCCAGTGTAGAGAGGACAGGACAGGAGTGATGTGTTCATATTTTCGTGTGTTGGTCAAAAAGCGCGCGGCAGAGTTCTGTACAAGCTGTAAACGGGAGATGGAGGATTGATTAATACCAACATACAAAGCATTACAATAATCAAGTCTGGAGGTCACAAAGGCATGGATGGCCTTCTCCAGATCACCACGGCTGAGAAATGACTTGACTTTGGAGAGCAGACGGAGCTGGAAAAAGCTGGTCTTGACAACAGAACTGATCTGTTTATCAAACTTTAAGTTGGAGTCAAGCTGCACTCCAAGATTTCTGACCACCGGGTTGAAGTGGGGGAGGGGAAAACCAACACTGGGACTGGGAAGGATGTTGTTGGTGTCATCAGGTGCACCAAATAAAATGCATTCAGTTTTATCTGTGTTTAGGTGGAGGAAGTTTTGAGAGAGCCAGTGCTTAATGTCATTTAAGCAGTTGACAAGAGTGTTTGAACTGGGTGAGGGGTTGGGAGTGACTGGCAGATAGATTTGTAAATCGTCTGCATACATGTGAAAAGACAGGTTATGACGTGTGATGATTGATCCTAATGGCAGCATGTAAAGAGAGAAGAGGACTGGCCCTAGAATAGATCCCTGTGGTACGCCAGAGGTCAGAGGGGTTGATGAAGAGGAGGACAGATCGCCTATCATGACAGAAAAAGTTCTCCCAGACAGGTAAGATTTGAACCACTCAAGCACAGCTCCCTGGAGGCCAACCTGCTGAGACAAGCGGTTGATTAGTACCTGATGGTCGACGGTGTCAAAAGCTGCTGAGAGGTCTAACATCACCAGCAGAGCAGGGTTTTTTGCATCCAGGGACAGAAGAATGTCATTCTGTACTTTGAGCAGTGCAGATTCAGTGCTGTGACGAGCTCGAAAACCTGACTGAAATTTTTCAAACAG
>JBBPBX010067133.1:0-19486 GCA_038048925.1 Garcialebias charrua
CTGCTGTCACATGTAAACCAATAAAAATTACATGATTGTTTGTTTTTGGCCAAAGTATCCATCTCACATAAAGGAAAGATGGATGGACAGAGTATTTACAAAACTCCTCTCATGATAGGTGGACTAAGATGAAATTAAAATTAGCTGAATGAAAGAAAACTATAAATTTAAAAACTGTGACTAATAATATTGAAGTCATACTTAACAACCCCTGCATTATTTATATAATTGATGTCTATGTCATATACATACACAAATATACATATATACATGTATATGAGCATATCATAAATGCATATTCATGTACTGTACAGTGTATATACATATATGCATATAAATGTATATATGCATATCAGAGACATATACATGTAAATATAACATGTTCTACTAAAATTGTGTGTGTTTGTGTGTGTGACTGTTTTGTGGTTTTAATGGACAGTGGTTTGTTAGGAAAGCAATACGCTATAATCAGACAATCAGATAACAGCTCATTGACAAAACACTGTCCTTAGAAACCACAAAACAAGTCACACACACAAACACACAATTTGAGTTGAACATGTTATATTTACATGCCTATTACATGTATATATAAGTGCGTATATACATGTATATGTAAGTGCATATATACATGTATATGTAAGTGCATATATACATGTACTGTATATGCAAATGCATTTAAACATGTAAATGCATATATGTATATATACAAGAATATGCATATATGTACATATGCATAAACATATAGATGTATATATGCATAAACATATACATGTATATATATGCATATACATATAATGTACAGATAGACATATACATGTAAATATAACATGTTCAACTGAAGTTGTGTGTGTTTGTGTGTGTGACCGTTTTGTGGTTTTTAAGGACAGTGTTTTGTCAGGACAGCAATACGCTATACAGTAATCAGACAATCAGATAACAGCTCATTACTGTCCTGACAAAACACTGTCCTTAGAAACCACAAAACAGTCACACACACAAACACACACAACTTGAGTTGAACATGTTATATTTACATGCCTATTACATGTATATATAAGTGCATATATACATGTATATGTAAGTGCATATATACATGTATATGTAAGTGCATATATACATGTACTGTATATGCAAATGCATTTAAACATGTAAATGCATATATGTATATATACAAGAATATGCATATATGTACATATGCATAAACATATAGATGTATATATGCATAAACATATACATGTATATATATGCATATACATATAATGTACAGATAGACATATACATGTAAATATAACATGTTCAACTGAAGTTGTGTGTGTTTGTGTGTGTGACCGTTTTGTGGTTTTTAAGGACAGTGTTTTGTCAGGACAGCAATACGCTATACAGTAATCAGACAATCAGATAACAGCTCATTACTGTCCTGACAAAACACTGTCCTTAGAAACCACAAAACAGTCACACACACAAACACACACAATTTTAGTTGAACATGTTATATTTACATGCCTATTACACGTATATGTAAGTGCCTATTTACATGTATATGTAAGTTCCTATATACATGTAAATGTAAATGCATATATACATGAATATGTAAGTGCATATATACATGTAAATGCAAATGCATATAAAAATGTAAATACATACAGTATATGTATATATACATGAATATGCATATATGTACATATGCATAAACATATAGATGTATATATATATATATATATATATATATGTATATACATATGCTGTACAGATAGACATATACATGTAAATATAACATGTTCAACTGAAATTGTGTGTGTGTTTGTGTGTGTGACTGTTTTGTGGTTTTTAAGGACAGTTTTTTGTCAGGACAGTAACGAGCTGTAATCTGATTTATTGTCTGATTGTTTATAGCGTATGACTGTCCTAACAAACCACTGTCAATAAAAACCACAATACACTCCCATACATACACAATTGAACATTAAGGTTGATGAAACCATACATAGCAAGTAATTCTGTTTAGGAACACAAGAACTAAAATGTACCTTGGTATTCGTGTTTAAAGGAAGTTGATCCGGCTTCTGGCTACCTGCGATCTCCTGACTCTGGACGTGTTCACATGTCATCTGTAACAGATCATTTATACTTATCTTTAGAAGAAATTCTACATTTTGATGATAGCTGCTGTCCTATGCAAATAAGAAACATTACACAATTGTTTGGTTCATCATATTTATGGCTATTCTGTAAATAGTAAAAATAGAAAAATGACATTCTTTAAAGGAGTACTTTTTCAGTGTCAACTATCCTTCCTCGATGCACTTGCACATACCTTTATTTTGCTCTTACAGAATGTTTTGTTAGCAACTGAAACCTCTGTTGGAGTTGGTGCCTCAAAATCTTGCCCATCAGAAGACATTCCATGTAATGTCTGTTGAGATTTTGATCACATAGTAGGAAAGAATTAAAAATATATTGTGGTGAAACATATGTTGTAAACCTGTATGATTAAAAAACTATTTTTAATCATGATTACATTCAAAAAGTAAAATTTAAATCACCTTGCATCTCCATGGCCATTCTGAGTCGCCGTAATTATAGGTGATCTCATCTCCTTCATTGATGGGTTTAGTTGCAAACAAACATAGATGGGGCTTTTTGTTTACAACTGTGTACCTCATCTTTGCATTTGGGTTTATATGGTCATCATTTACAAGCCTTCCAAGTGACCCGTCCTCGTTTGCTGCATCAACACTACAAATGCATAATGCATATTTAAAAAAAAATAATCTTGCCAGCACTATAAATTACCTTACAATTAATAGCCTTTTATAAGTCATGTCAGACACAATGATAGGTTATTCTTACATACTCATACATACTCACCACAATATTTTTCCATCGAAGTAGAATTCAAACAAAAACACTTTCTGTGATTCATCATAAACTTGTTGCCTCCTCTCACATTCCTCCTTGGTGATCAATTCACCTCGATATTCCAAAAGAAAGTCATCTTTTGCAAAGGATTTTTTAGCAAAGATTCCACGACCTAGTTATACAAAAATAAATTATAGGAACAATTGTATTTTTTGTTAACACTAATAAAGCTCCACATACTGTACCTTTAAGTTCACTGATAAATTTGATGACAAGGCCCTCTTTGTCCTTTTGATTTTTGACATGATTGTTTGCATCTTCCTTTGGGCTCTGTCTTTTTTGCCTTTGCATGTTTCACTGTCATAAAAAAATGCAATTTATGAAAAGAATGTCAGAATTACTGCCTTCATTTTCAGGGCAAACAATGCTGAAATTTAGGTTACAGATAAGCCAATGTAGACTGGGAAACTGGGGAGTCAAGTCTCCCCACCATCACAGACATCTACACCTCCAGATGCAGGAAGAGAGCCACCTGCATCATGAAGGACCCCACTCACACAGCACACACAGTCTTTGCCCCACTCCCCTCAGGACGGAGGTTAAGGAGCATGGAATGTAGAACCACTAGACAGAGGAACAGCTTCTACCCTAAGGCTGTTAGACTCATGAATAAATAAATAAGAATAATTACTGCAAAATATCACATCATGCTGATGCTGATCTGTTTTCTTGTTGCAATGTTCATTTGTGACCATCTGTTCATACAGACTCATGTTCCTGCTACTGTTTGTAATGATGTTTTTTTTATTACATTAGTGATTAGTGTATTTCTAGTTGATGTTTTTTTTTTAGTTATATATCCTAGATGTCATTACTGTTTTTCTCTTACATTTTGTTGTTGGATGTAACTGGGACCATGTGTACATAATCTCATTTCATCACATGTACCACATGCAGTGCAAACGACAATAATGTTGTGATTGCTACAGAATGTGGTCTGGCCTTTTCATGTAGAAAAATTCAGGGTCTTCCCTGAAAGAGATTACGTCATGGGATGGATAGATGTTTGATGGATGGATGGTTGATAGATGGATGTTTGATGGATGGATGGATGGATGGATAAAGCATGGACCTCAGTCAGTAAAGATTCCATCTGTCTGGGTTCAGGAAGGCAGGATGTTTGATGGATGGATGGATAGATGGATGGATAAAGCGTGAACCTCAGTCAAAGAATACATCTGTCTGGGTTCAGCAAGGCAGGATGTTTGATGGATGGATGGATGTTTGATGGATGGATGGATGGATATTTGATGGATGGATGGGTGGATGGATGGATAAAGTGTGGACCTCAGTCAGTAAAGAATCCATATGTCTGTTTTCAGGAAGGCAAGATGTTTGATAGATGGATGGATGATGTTTGATGGATGGATGCATGGATGGATGGATGGATAGATGGATGTGTGGATGTTTGATGGATGGATGGATGGATAAAGCGTGGACCTCAGTCAGTAAAGAATCCATCCGTGTGGGTTCAGCAAGGCTGGATGTTTGATGGATGGATGGATGTTTGATGGATGGATGGATGTTTGATGGATGTATGTATGTATGTATGGATAAAGTGTGGACTTCAGTCAGTAAAGAATCCATCTGTCTGGGTTAAGGAAGGCAAGAGGTTTGATGGATGGATGGATAGATGGATGGATGTTTGATGGATAGATGATGGATGGATGTTTGATGGATGGATGTTTGATAGATGGATGTATGTATGTTTGATGGATGTATGTATGGATAAAGCGTGGACCTCAGTCAGTAAAGAATCCATCTGTCTGGGGTCAGGAAGGCAGGATGTTTGATGGATGGATGGATAGATGGATGGATAAAGCGTGGACCTCAGTCAGTAAAGAATCCATATGTCTGAGTTCAGCAAGGCAGGATGTTTGATGGATGGATGGATGATGTTTGATGGATGGATGGATGTTTGATGGATGTATGTATGTATGGATAAAGCGTGGACCTCAGTCAGTAAAGAATCCATCTGTCTGGGTTCAGGAAGGCAGGATGTTTGATGGATGGATGGATGGATGTTTGATGGATGGATGGATGGATGTTTTATGGATGGATGTATGTATGGATAAAGCGTGGACCTCAGTCAGTAAACAATCCATCTGTCTGGGTTCAGGAAGGCAGGATGTTTGATGATGGATGGATGATGTTTGATGGATGGATGCATGGATGGATGGACGGATAGATGGATGGATGTGTGGATGTTTAATGGATGGATGGATAAAGCGTGGACCTCAGTCAGTAAAGAATCCATCCGTGTGGGTTCAGCAAGGCTGGATGTTTGATGGATAGATGGATGGATGTTTGATGGATGGATGGATGTTTGATGGATGGATGTATGTATGGATAAAGCATGGACCTCAGTCAGTAAAGAATCCATCTGTCTGGGTTCAGGAAGGCAGGATGTTTGATGGATGGATGGATGGATGTTTGATTGATGGATGGATGGATGTTTGATGGATGGATGTATGTATGGATAAAGCGTGGACCTCAGTCAGTAAAGAATCCATCTGTCTGGGTTCAGGAAGGCAGGATGTTTGATGATGGATGGATGATGTTTGATGGATGGATGCATGGATGGATGGATGGATGGATAGATGGATGGATGTGTGGATGTTTAATGGATGGATGGATAAAGCGTGGACCTCAGTCAGTAAAGAATCCATCCGTGTGGGTTCAGCAAGGCTGGATGTTTGATGGATGGATGGATGGATGTTTGATGGATGGATGGATGTTTGATGGATGGATGTATGTATGGATAAAGCATGGACCTCAGTCAGTAAAGAATCCATCTGTCTGGGTTCAGGAAGGCAGGATGTTTGATGATGGATGGATGATGTTTGATGGATGGATGGATGGATGGATGTTTGATGGATGGATGTGTGGATGTTTGAAGGATGGATGGATGGATGCATGGATGGATGGATAAAGCGTGGACGTCAGTCAAAGAATCCATCTGTCTGGGTTCAGCAAGGCAGGATGTTTGATGGATGGATGGATGATGTTTGATGGATGGATGGATGTTTGATGGATGGATGTTTGATGGATGGATGTTTGATGGATGGATGGATGGATGGATAAAGCGTGGACCTCAGTCAGTAAAGAATCCATCTGTCTGGGTTCAGGAAGGCAGGATGTTTGATGATAGATGGATGGATGTTTGATGGATGGATGTTTGATGGATGGATGGATGGATGTTTGATGGATGGATGGATGGATGTTTGATGGATGGATGTGTGGATGTTTGATGGATGGATGGATGGATGCATGGATGGATGGATAAAGCGTGGACGTCAGTCAAAGAATCCATCTGTCTGGGTTCAGCAAGGCAGGATGTTTGATGGATGGATGGATGTTTGATGGTTGGATGGATGGATGGATGTAAGTGCCTATTTACATGTATATGTAAGTGCCTATATACATGTATATGTAAGTGCATATATACATGAATATGTAAGTACTGTACATATATACATGAATATGTAAGTGCATATATACATGTAAATGCAAATGCATATAAAAATGTAAATGCATATATGTATATATACATGAATATGCATATATGTACATATGCATATACATGTATATACATGCATATGCTGTACAGATAGACATATACATGTAAATATAACATGTTCAACTGAAATTGTGTGTGTTTGTGTGTGGGACTGTTTTGTGGTTTTTAAGGACAGTGTTTTGTCAGGACAGCAATACGCTATACAGTAATCAGACAATCAGATAACAGCTCATTACTGTCCTGACAAAACACTGTCCTTAGAAACCACAAAACAGTCACACACACAAACACACACAATTTCAGTTGAACATGTTATATTTACATGCCTATTACACGTATATGTAAGTGCCTATTTACATGTATATGTAAGTGCCTATATACATGTAAATGCAAATGCATATATACATGAATATGTAAGTGCATATATACATGTAAATGCAAATGCATATAAAAATGTAAATACATACAGTATATGTATATATACATGAATATGCATATATGTACATATGCATAAACATATAGATGTATATATGCATAAACATATACATGTATATATATATGTATATACATATGCTGTACAGATAGACATATACATGTAAATATAACATGTTCAACTGAAATTGTGTGTGTTTGTGTGTGTGACTGTTTTGTGGTTTTTAAGGACAGTGTTTTGTCAGGACAGCAATACGCTATACAGTAATCAGACAATCAGATAACAGCTCATTACTGTCCTGACAAAACACTGTCCTTAGAAACCACAAAACAGTCACACACACAAACACACACAATTTCAGTTGAACATGTTATATTTACATGCCTATTACACGTATATGTAAGTGCCTATTTACATGTATATGTAAGTGCCTATATACATGTAAATGCAAATGCATATATACATGAATATGTAAGTGCATATATACATGTAAATGCAAATGCATATAAAAATGTAAATATATACAGTATATGTATATATACATGAATATGCATATATGTACATATGCATAAACATATAGATGTATATATGCATAAACATATACATGTATATATATATGTATATACATATGCTGTACAGATAGACATATACATGTGAATATAACATGTTCAACTGAAATTGTGTGTGGTTGTGTGTGTGACTGTTTTGTGGTTTTTAAGGACAGTGTTTTGTCAGGACAGCAATACGCTATACAGTAATCAGACAATCAGATAACAGCTCATTACTGTCCTGACAAAACACTGTCCTTAAAACCACAAAACAGTCACACACACAAACACACACAACTTCAGTTGAACATGTTATATTTACATGTATATGTCTATCTGTACATTATATGTATATGCATATATATACATGTATATGTTTATGCATATATACATCTATATGTTTATGCATATGTACATATATGCATATTCTTGTATATATACATATATGCATTTACATGTTTAAATGCATTTGCATATACAGTACATGTATATATGCACTTACATATACATGTATATATGCACTTACATATACATGTATATACGCACTTATATATACATGTAATAGGCATGTAAATATAACATGTTCAACTCAAATTGTGTGTTTGTGTGTGTGACTTGTTTTGTGGTTTCTAAGGACAGTGTTTTGTCAATGAGCTGTTATCTGATTGTCTGATTATAGCGTATTGCTTTCCTAACAAACCACTGTCCATTAAAACCACAAAACAGTCACACACACAAACACACACAATTTTAGTAGAACATGTTATATTTACATGTATATGTCTATCTGATATGCATATATACATTTATATGCATATATGTATATACACTGTACAGTACATGAATATGCATTTATGATATGCTCATATACATGTATATATGTATATTTGTGTATGTATATGACATAGATATCAATTATATAAATAATGCAGGGGTTGTTAAGTATGACTTCAATATTATTAGTCACAGTTTTTAAATTTATAGTTTTCTTTCATTCAGCTAATTTTAATTTCATCTTAGTCCACCTATCATGAGAGGAGTTTTGTAAATACTCTGTCCATCCATCTTTCCTTTATGTGAGATGGATACTTTGGCCAAAAACAAACAATCATGTAATTTTTATTGGTTTACATGTGACAGCAGCTATCATCAAAATGTAGAATTTCCTCTAAATATAAGTATAAATGATCTCTTACAGATGTCATGTGAACACGTCCAGAGTCAGGAGATCGCAGGTAGCCAGAAGCACGATCAACTTCCTTTAAACACGAATACCAAGGTACATTTTAGTTCTTGTGTTCCTAAACAGAATTACTTGCTACGTGTGGTTTCATCAACCTTAATGTTCAATTATGTGTGTATAGGAGTGTACTATGGTTTTTATGGACAGTTGTTTGTTTGGACAGTCAGACGCTATAAACAATCAGACAATCAATCAGATAACAGCTCATTACTGTCCTGACAAAACACTGTCCTTAAAAACCACAAAACAGTCACACACACAAACACACACAACTTCAGTTGAACATGTTATATTTACATGTATATGTCTATCTGTACATTATATGTATATGCATATATATACATGTATATGTTTATGCATATATACATCTATATGTTTATGCATATGTACATATATGCATATTCTTGTATATATACATATATGCATTTACATGTTTAAATGCATTTGCATATACAGTACATGTATATATGCACTTACATATACATGTATATATGCACTTACATATACATGTATATATGCACTTATATATACATGTAATAGGCATGTAAATATAACATGTTCAACTCAAGTTGTGTGTGTTTGTGTGTGTGACTGTTTTGTGGTTTCTAAGGACAGTGTTTTGTCAGGACAGTAATGAGCTGTTATCTGATTGTCTGATTACTGTATAGCGTATTGCTGTCCTGACAAAACACTGTCCTTAAAAACCACAAAACGGTCACACACACAAACACACACAACTTCAGTTGAACATGTTATATTTACATGTATATGTCTATCTGTACATTATATGTATATGCATATATATACATGTATATGTTTATGCATATATACATCTATATGTTTATGCATATGTACATATATGCATATTCTTGTATATATACATATATGCATTTACATGTTTAAATGCATTTGCATATACAGTACATGTATATATGCACTTACATATACATGTATATATGCACTTACATATACATGTATATATGCACTTATATATACATGTAATAGGCATGTAAATATAACATGTTCAACTCAAGTTGTGTGTGTTTGTGTGTGTGACTGTTTTGTGGTTTCTAAGGACAGTGTTTTAAGCGTATTGCTGTCCTGACAAAACACTGTCCTTAAAAACCACAAAACGGTCACACACACAAACACACACAACTTCAGTTGAACATGTTATATTTACATGTATATGTCTATCTGTACATTATATGTATATGCATATATATACATGTATATGTTTATGCATATATACATCTATATGTTTATGCATATGTACATATATGCATATTCTTGTATATATACATATATGCATTTACATGTTTAAATGCATTTGCATATACAGTACATGTATATATGCACTTACATATACATGTATATATGCACTTACATATACATGTATATATGCACTTATATATACATGTAATAGGCATGTAAATATAACATGTTCAACTCAAGTTGTGTGTGTTTGTGTGTGTGACTGTTTTGTGGTTTCTAAGGACAGTGTTTTGTCAGGACAGTAATGAGCTGTTATCTGATTGTCTGACAACAGTACAGCGCATTACTGTCCTGACAAAACACTGTCCTTAAAAACCACAAAACAGTCACACACACAAACACACACAACTTCAGTTGAACATGTTATATTTACATGTATATGTCTATCTGTACATTATATGTATATGCATATATATACATGTATATGTTTATGCATATATACATCTATATGTTTATGCATATGTACATATATGCATATTCTTGTATATATACATATATGCATTTACATGTTTAAATGCATTTGCATATACAGTACATGTATATATGCACTTACATATACATGTATATATGCACTTACATATACATGTATATACGCACTTATATATACATGTAATAGGCATGTAAATATAACATGTTCAACTCAAATTGTGTGTTTGTGTGTGTGACTTGTTTTGTGGTTTCTAAGGACAGTGTTTTGTCAATGAGCTGTTATCTGATTGTCTGATTATAGCGTATTGCTTTCCTAACAAACCACTGTCCATTAAAACCACAAAACAGTCACACACACAAACACACACAATTTTAGTAGAACATGTTATATTTACATGTATATGTCTATCTGATATGCATATATACATTTATATGCATATATGTATATACACTGTACAGTACATGAATATGCATTTATGATATGCTCATATACATGTATATATGTATATTTGTGTATGTATATGACATAGATATCAATTATATAAATAATGCAGGGGTTGTTAAGTATGACTTCAATATTATTAGTCACAGTTTTTAAATTTATAGTTTTCTTTCATTCAGCTAATTTTAATTTCATCTTAGTCCACCTATCATGAGAGGAGTTTTGTAAATACTCTGTCCATCCATCTTTCCTTTATGTGAGATGGATACTTTGGCCAAAAACAAACAATCATGTAATGTTTATTGGTTTACATGTGACAGCAGCTATCATCAAAATGTAGAATTTCCTCTAAATATAAGTATAAATGATCTCTTACAGATGTCATGTGAACACGTCCAGAGTCAGGAGATCGCAGGTAGCCAGAAGCACGATCAACTTCCTTTAAACACGAATACCAAGGTACATTTTAGTTCTTGTGTTCCTAAACAGAATTACTTGCTACGTGTGGTTTCATCAACCTTAATGTTCAATTATGTGTGTATAGGAGTGTACTATGGTTTTTATGGACAGTTGTTTGTTTGGACAGTCAGACGCTATAAACAATCAGACAATCAATCAGATAACAGCTCATTACTGTCCTGACAAAACACTGTCCTTAAAAACCACAAAACAGTCACACACACAAACACACACAACTTCAGTTGAACATGTTATATTTACATGTATATGTCTATCTGTACATTATATGTATATGCATATATATACATGTATATGTTTATGCATATATACATCTATATGTTTATGCATATGTACATATATGCATATTCTTGTATATATACATATATGCATTTACATGTTTAAATGCATTTGCATATATAGTACATGTATATATGCACTTACATATACATGTATATATGCACTTACATATACATGTATATATGCACTTATATATACATGTAATAGGCATGTAAATATAACATGTTCAACTCAAGTTGTGTGTGTTTGTGTGTGTGACTGTTTTGTGGTTTCTAAGGACAGTGTTTTGTCAGGACAGTAATGAGCTGTTATCTGATTGTCTGATTACTGTATAGCGTATTGCTGTCCTGACAAAACACTGTCCTTAAAAACCACAAAACGGTCACACACACAAACACACACAACTTCAGTTGAACATGTTATATTTACATGTATATGTCTATCTGTACATTATATGTATATGCATATATATACATGTATATGTTTATGCATATATACATCTATATGTTTATGCATATGTACATATATGCATATTCTTGTATATATACATATATGCATTTACATGTTTAAATGCATTTGCATATACAGTACATGTATATATGCACTTACATATACATGTATATATGCACTTACACATACATGTAAATAGGCACTTACATATACGTGTAATAGGCATGTAAATATAACATGTTCAACTCAAATTGTGTGTGTTTGTGTGTGTGACTGTTTTGTGGTTTCTAAGGACAGTGTTTTGTCAGGACAGTAATGAGCTGTTATCTGATTGTCTGATTACTGTATAGCGTATTGCTGTCCTGACAAAACACTGTCCTTAAAAACCACAAAACAGTCACACACACAAACACACACAACTTCAGTTGAACATGTTATATTTACATGTATATGTCTATCTGTACATTATATGTATATGCATATATATACATGTATATGTTTATGCATATATACATCTATATGTTTATGCATATGTACATATATGCATATTCTTGTATATATACATATATGCATTTACATGTTTAAATGCATTTGCATATACAGTACATGTATATATGCACTTACATATACATGTATATATGCACTTACATATACATGTATATATGCACTTATATATACATGTAATAGGCATGTAAATATAACATGTTCAACTCAAGTTGTGTGTGTTTGTGTGTGTGACTGTTTTGTGGTTTCTAAGGACAGTGTTTTGTCAGGACAGTAATGAGCTGTTATCTGCTTGTCTGATTACTGTATAGCGTATTGCTGTCCTGACAAAACACTGTCCTTAAAAACCACAAAACGGTCACACACACAAACACACACAATTTTAGTAGAACATGTTATATTTACATGTATATGTCTATCTGTACAGTATATGCATATATATACATGTATATGCATATATGTATATACACTGTACAGTACATGAATATGCATTTATGATATGCTTATATACATGTATATATGTATATTTGTGTGTATGTATATGACATAGATATCAATTATATAAATAATGCAGGGATTGTTAAGTATGACTTCAATATTATTAGTCACAGTTTTTAAATTTATAGTTTTCTTTCATTCAGCTAATTTTAATTTCATCTTAGTCCACCTATCATGAGAGGAGTTTTGTAAATACTCTGTCCATTTATCTTTCCTTTATGTGAGATGGATACTTTGGCCAAAAACAAACAATCATGTAATGTTTATTGGTTTACATGTGACAGCAGCTATCATCAAAATGTAGAATTTCCTCTAAATATAAGTATAAATGATCTGTTACAGATGTCATGTGAACACGTCCAGAGTCAGGAGATCGCAGGTAGCCAGAAGCACGATCAACTTCCTTTAAACACGAATACCAAGGTACATTTTAGTTCTTGTGTTCCTAAACAGAATTACTTGCTACGTGTGGTTTCATCAACCTTAATGTTCAATTATGTGTGTATAGGAGTGTATTGTGGTTTTTATGGACAGTTGTTTGTTTGGACAGTCATACACTATAAGCAATCAGACAATCAATCAGATAACAGCTCATTACTGTCCTGACAAAACACTGTCCTTAAAAACCACAAAACAGTCACACACACAAACACACACAATTTGAGTTGAACATGTTATATTTACATGTATATGTCTATCTGTACATTATATGTATATGCATGTTTGTGCATATATACATCTATATGTTTATGCATATGTACATATATGCATATTCTTGTATATATACATATATGCATTTACATGTTTAAATGCATTTGCATATACAGTACATGTATATATGCACTTACATATACATGTATATATGCACTTACATATACATGTATATATGCACTTACATATACATGTAATAGGCATGTAAATATAACATGTTCAACTGAAATTGTGTATGTTTGTGTGTGTGACTGTTTTGTGGTTTCTAAGGACAGTGTTTTGTCAGGACAGTAATGAGCTGTTATCTGATTGTCTGATTACTGTATAGCGTATTGCTGTCCTGACAAAACACTGTCCTTAAAAACCACAAAACAGTCACACACACAAACACACACAACTTCAGTTGAACATGTTATATTTACATGTATATGTCTATCTGTACATTATATGTATATGCATGTTTGTGCATATATAATAATAATAATAATTGTCTAAGCTTGTCATCTGCGTATGTTTCCCATACACAGACGAAATTCGTCTCTGCATTTAACCCAACCACCTACCAGGCGGTGCAGTGAGCAGCCATAGAAGGCGCTCGGGGAGCTTATACATCTATATGTTTATGCATATGTACATATATGCATATTCTTGTATATATACATATATGCATTTACATGTTTAAATGCATTTGCATATACAGTACATGTATATATGCACTTACATATACATGTATATATGCACTTACATATACATGTAATAGGCATGTAAATATAACATGTTCAACTGAAATTGTGTATGTTTGTGTGTGTGAATGTTTTGTGGTTTCTAAGGACAGTGTTTTGTCAGGACAGTAATGAGCTGTTATCTGATTGTCTGATTACTGTATAGCGTATTGCTGTCCTGACAAAACACTGTCCTTAAAAACCACAAAACAGTCACACACACAAACACACACAATTTCAGTTGAACATGTTATATTTACATGTATATGTCTATCTGTACAGCTCATGTATATACATATATATATATACATGTATATGTTTATGCATATATACATCTATATGTTTATGCATATGTACATATATGCATATTCATGTATATATACATATACTGTATGTATTTACATTTTTATATGCATTTGCATTTACATGTATATATGCACTTACATATTCATGTATATATGCATTTGCATTTACATGTATATAGGCACTTACATATACATGTACAAGCCCAAAACCAGAAAAGTTGGCACGTTGTGGAAATCGCAAATAAAAACAGAATACAATGACTTGCAAATCTTTTTCAACCTATATTCAATTGAACACACTGCAAAGACCACATACTTAACGTTCGAACTGGTAAACTTTGTTATTTTTTGCAATTATTAGCTCATTTGGAATTTGATGCCTGCAACATGTTTCAAAAAAGCTGGCACAAGTGACAAAGAAGACAGAGAAATTTGAGGAATGCTCATCAAACACTTATTTGGAATATCCCACAGGTGAACATGCAAATTGGGAACAGGTGGGTGCCATGATTGGGTATAAAAGCAGCTTCCTTGACATGCTCAGTCATCCACATAGAAGGATGGGGCGAGGGTCACCACTCTGTGAACAAATGCGTGGGCAAATTGTCGAACAGTTCAAGAACAACTTTTCTCAACGAGCTATTGCAAGGAATTTAGGAATTTCACCATCTACGGTCCGTAATATCATCAAAAGGTTCAGAGAATCTGGAGAAATCACTACACGTAAGGGGCAAGGCCGAAAACCAACATTGAATGCCCGTGACCTTCGATCCCTCAGGCGGTACTGCATCAAAAACCGACATCAGTGTGTAAAAGATATCACCACATGGGCTCAGGAATACTTCAGAAAACCACTGTCAGTAACTACAGTTCGTCGCTACATCTGTAAGTGCAAGTTAAAGCTCTACTATGCAAAGCAAAAGCCATTCATCAACAAGATCCAGAAACGCCGCCGGCTTTGCTGGGCCCGAGCTCATCTGAGATGGACTGATGCAAAGTGGAAAAGTGTTCTGTGGTCTGATGAGTCCACATTTCAAATTGTCTTTGGAAACTGTGGACGTCGTGTCTTACGGACCAAAGAGGAAAAGAACCATCAGGACTGTTATAGGCGCAAAGTTCAAAAGCCAGCATCTGTGATGGTATGGGGGTGCATTAGTGCCCAAGGCATGGGTAACTTACACATCTGTGAAGGCACCATTAATGCTGAAAGGTACATACAGGTTTTGGAGCAACATATGCTGCCATCCAAGCGACGTCTTTTTCATGGACGCCCCAGCTTATTTCAGCAAGACAATGCCAAGCCACATTCTGCACGTGTTACAACAGCGTGGCTTCGTAGCAAAAGAGTGCGGGTCCTCCCCTGGCCTGCCTGCAGTCCAGACCTGTCCCCCATTGAAAATGTGTGGCGCATTATGAAACGTAAAATACGACAACGGAGACCCCGGACTGTTGAACAACTTAAGCTGTACATCAAGCAAGAATGGGGAAGAATTCCACCTGAAAAGCTTCAAAAATTGGTCTCCTCAGTTCCCAAACGTTTACTGAGTGTTGTTAAAAGGAAAGGCGATGTAACACAGTGGTAAATATGTCCCTGTGCCAACTTTTTTGCAATGTGTTGCTGCCATTGAATTCTAAGTTAATGGTTATTTGCAAAACAAAATAAAGTTTCTCCGTTCGAACATTAAATATATTGTCTTTGCATTCTATTCAGTTGAATATGGGTTGAAAAAGATTTGCAAGTCATTGTATTCTGTTTTTATTTGCGATTTGCACAACGTGCCAACTTTTCTGGTTTTGGGCTTGTAAATAGGCACTTACATATACGTGTAATAGGCATGTAAATATAACATGTTCAACTGAAATTGTGTGTGTTTGTGTGTGTGACTGTTTTGTGGTTTCTAAGGACAGTGTTTTGTCAGGACAGTAATGAGCTGTTATCTGATTGTCTGATTACTGTATAGCGTATTGCTGTCCTGACAAAACACTGTCCTTAAAAACCACAAAACAGTCACACACACAAACACACACAATTTCAGTTGAACATGTTATATGTACATGTATATGTCTATCTGTACAGCATATGTATATACATATATATATACATGTATATGTTTATGCATATATACATCTATATGTTTATGCATATGTACATATATGCATATTCATGTATATATACATATACTGTATGTATTTACATTTTTATATGCATTTGCATTTACATGTATATGTGCACTTACATATTCATGTATATATGCATTTGCATTTACATGTATATAGGCACTTACATATACATGTAAATAGGCACTTACATATACGTGTAATAGGCATGTAAATATAACATGTTCAACTGAAATTGTGTGTGTTTGTGTGTGTGACTGTTTTGTGGTTTCTAAGGACAGTGTTTTGTCAGGACAGTAATGAGCTGTTATCTGAGTGTCTGATTATAGCGTATTGCTGTCCTAACAAAGCACTGTCCATTAAAACCACAAAACAGTCACACTTACAAACACACACAATTTTAGTAGAACATGTTATATTTACATGTATATGTCTTATCTGTACAGTATATGTATATGCATATATACAATTATATGCATATATGTATATACACTGTACAGTACATGAATATGCATTTATGATAGGCTTATATACATGTATATATGTATATTTGTGTGTATGTATATGACATAGATATCAATTATATAAATAATGCAGGGGTTGTTAAGAATGACTGCAATAGTATTAATCAGTTTTTAAAGAGTAAAGTTTTCTTTCATTCAGCTAATTTTAATTTTATTTTTGTCCACTCAAAAAGAGGTTTCCTCAACCTACATGTATACGTCTATCTGTACAGTATATGTATATGCATATATACATGTATATGCATATATATACTATTTGAAATAGTGTTTGTGTGTGTGTATGTGTGAGGGTTTTGTTGTTTATATGGACAGTGGTTTGTTAGGACAATTATGAGCTGTAAACTTTTTGATTGTCTGAGTGTTTTCAGTGGTAAGTTACTGAAATGTGACTTAGAAGATCCAAATTGTTTACATGTACTTTCTGTTTTTGATGTAGTATGAAGGTTATATTTGTCCTTGAGTACTATACTTTTCGTGTGAACTCGTCAATCAGCAAATCATAAGTAAAATTAAGTAGTTTTTTATATGAGGGATATTCTTATAATAAACTAAGGTTTTAAGATTTTAAAGAAGGACTTTATATTCATCACTCAGAAATGAATTCGAAATTACTAACATTTACAAATATAGGTTTATGTTTTGTTGTGATTTTGTTTTGCCTATGTTTTTTAACATACTGAGTTTTATTTTAATTTTAAATATTGCATTTCCTTTATATAGTGTGAGAAGCATATCCTGGTTAATAAAAGTGTGTCATCCTTGGAGAGTTGTGAACAATGCCATGGACCTGTTTCTGCATGCAAGTGGATTGGCTATCAGTGCAAAGGTATATATATATTTTTTTTTTTGACACACATACTGTACAATTAAAACTTAGTATAATAGCTGTAATTTTACAATTTTAAATAGATAAATCCCTAAATGATTTATAATACAATAAACCAAACTCTTGTAACTCAATCCTCATGGCCTAATGAGTCAATCCTGTATAAGTTAAGGTTGAATGAATTCAAGTTGTTGCAACTGGTCATACAGTGATCCGTGTCATGTAGTGAATGTTTTGCTTATGTTTGTTCTACCGCCCGGTCGTTTTAAAAAGTACTGCATGCATTACATTTTTTTCAGTTTGTTCTAGAAATTGGCATGGAAGCTGCCTTAAACAAAGTCATGAGAAATTTGAACACATATCAGAGGTGAGCATCTACATACATATTTTTTTTCTATTGCTTTCAGGGGTTTAAGAATTAAAATTGTTTCTCATAATTTCAGGAGAAAGAACGTTTTTATAGTTCTGGGAAGGAGTTCTCATCAGATGAGGAAATGACCAATCTGCTTGATAAGGACTATGTACCAAATTCAGAAACGGATGATGAAGATTCTGATGCAAGCATCCCCATTCAGTGTAGCCAGTCCAAAGTTGGACAGATTCTGGAAAAAGCAGCAATATCTGATCCTAATATGTCAGACACAAGTTTCCCTGTTTTTCCCAGCACGTCAAAATGTTGCTTTCCTCCTGACACAAGTAATATTGGAGAAAGCGCATTTAAAACATCAGGCCAAGCCACTTCTACCACATACTCAAAGGATAATAAACCAGACAGAAAAGATGAGCTTCTCAAACAGGAATCCTCAAAGCAGATTACATGTCTACCAAACTTCTGTTATATTTGTGGTAAGCCACAAACTAAAATTTCACGCCATTTTCTAACACACCAGACGCATCCTGAAATTATCCAACTGTTTTCCTTTGACAAGAATTCTAACGAGCGCAAAGTTTTATTAGAAAAATTGAGGAACAGAGGAAATAACAAGCATAACCAAGCGGTTTTACAAGATGGACAAGGGCCCTTGAAAGTGAAGAGAAAGACAAAAGCTAAGGCCGTAGCTGGAACATTTATTCACTGTATCTACTGTGAAGGAATGTACGTTCGAAAGCAACTATGGAGACATGTCCGTAGATGCCCCTGTAAGCCAGAAAATATGGATATGGATAATCCACCTGGAAGAGCCAAAGTGCTGAGTTTGGCTTTGGCTAAAGAGTCTGCATTCTATCATGAAATCTCAAGCGGAGTATGTAAGATCATTA
>JBBPBX010067134.1:0-10433 GCA_038048925.1 Garcialebias charrua
TTATTGAGGCGACCGCGCGAGCTCCAGCTCGTCCGCTCGGTCGCCATTTCGAAGTCTCTCGTGTCTACTCCGCACCAGGGGTGCACACGCACAATAAATCTGGTTCAGATCGGATGATGTATCACTTAGATATAACTATAGAAGTAATGTAGGGGGCGCACTTGAGTCAAATGTTAGCCCACCATATCAATGTGTCCACAAGGGCTCACTGATGATGATAAATAAATATGGTTCAGATCGGATGATGTATCACTGAGATATAACAGTTTGAATAATCTAGGGGGCGCTCTGGAGTCATATGTTAGCCCACCATATCAATGTGTCCACAAGGGCTCACTGATGATGCACAATAAATCTGGTTCAGATCGGATGATGTATCACTGAGATATAACTGTAGTAATAATATAGGGGGCGCTATGGAGTAAAAATTTACATACCATTATCAATGTGTGTCGAAGTGTTCACTGATAAAGCACAATAAATCTCGTGCAGATCGGATAATGTATCACTAAGATATAACTGTAGTAATAATACAGGGGGCGCTATGGAGTAAAAATTTACATACCATTATGAATGTGTGTAGAAGCGTTCACTGATGAATCATAATAAATCTCGTGCAGATTGGATAATGTATCACTAAGATATAACTGTAGTAATAATATAGGGGGCGCTATGGAGTAAAAATTTACATACCATTATCAATGTGTATAGAAGTGTTCACTAATGAATCACATTAAATCTCGTGCAGATCGGATAATGTATCACTAAGATATAACTGTAGTAATAATATAGGGGGCGCTATGGAGTAAAAATTTACATACCATTATCAATGTGTGTCGAAGTGTTCACTGATAAAGCACAATAAATCTCGTGCAGATCGGATAATGTATCACTAAGATATAACTGTAGTAATAATACAGGGGGCGCTATGGAGTAAAAATTTACATACCATTATGAATGTGTGTAGAAGCGTTCACTGATGAATCATAATAAATCTCGTGCAGATTGGATAATGTATCACTAAGATATAACTGTAGTAATAATATAGGGGGCGCTATGGAGTAAAAATTTACATACCATTATCAATGTGTATAGAAGTGTTCACTAATGAATCACATTAAATCTCGTGCAGATCGGATAATGTATCACTAAGATATAACTGTAGTAATAATATAGGGGGCGCTATGGAGTAAAAATTTACATACCATTATCAATGTGTGTCGAAGTGTTCACTGATAAAGCACAATAAATCTCGTGCAGATCGGATAATGTATCACTAAGATATAACTGTAGTAATAATACAGGGGGCGCTATGGAGTAAAAATTTACATACCATTATGAATGTGTGTAGAAGCGTTCACTGATGAATCATAATAAATCTCGTGCAGATTGGATAATGTATCACTAAGATATAACTGTAGTAATAATATAGGGGGCGCTATGGAGTAAAAATTTACATACCATTATCAATGTGTATAGAAGTGTTCACTAATGAATCACATTAAATCTCGTGCAGATCGGATAATAAATCACTAAGATATAACTGTAGTAATAATATAGGGGGCGCTATGGAGTAAAAATTTACATACCATTATCAATGTGTGTCGAAGTGTTCACTGATAAAGCACAATAAATCTCGTGCAGATCGGATAATGTATCACTAAGATATAACTGTAGTAATAATACAGGGGGCGCTATGGAGTAAAAATTTACATACCATTATGAATGTGTGTAGAAGCGTTCACTGATGAATCATAATAAATCTCGTGCAGATTGGATAATGTATCACTAAGATATAACTGTAGTAATAATATAGGGGGCGCTATGGAGTAAAAAATTACATAACATTATCAATGTGTGTCGAAGTGTTCACTGATAAAGCATAATAAATCTCGTGCAGATCGGATGATGTATCACTGAGATATAACTATAGAAATAATGTAGGGGGCGCACTTGAGTCAAATGTTAGCCCACCATATCAATGTGTCCACAAGGGCTCACTGATGATGCACAATAAATCTGGTTCAGATCGGATGATGTATCACTGAGATACAACAGTTTGAATAATCTAGGGGGCGCTATGGAGGCTATTTGCTAATTAACATAAACACCTTTTCAAGGGGTGGGTAATGATCGATCATAATGATTTTGGTACTCCTCAGATCAAATCTGTGGAGTTTAGAACCAAACGTATGGTGATGGCGTTACGTCTTACTTCGCCACGTCACCACGCCCACTTGCTCCACCCAAAACGAACAGTGCTGGAAAGTTTGTTACAACACCATGTCTTCGGTGACTGGATACAATGTCACGCTGATTAGGTAACAGGGATCCGTTATGGACCGTTCAACGTAAAACTTTACACTTCCTGTTGTCAGGGGGCGTGGCTTAAGTGATGTCATGATTTGACCATACAGTTTTGCAGGGGACCGGATGTGGGTCAATCACTGAAGGTTTGATGTATTAGACAGTTTTCGTGTAAGAGCTGTAAGCGTTTCGTTTTTCATGGCGAGATGTCCAACTTTGAGGTCTGGCCCCGCCCCTTCAGCATGCATGAAAACGCACAGTTTTGATAACATTTGTTCCCCCGTGCCTTATAAAGAAACTGGCCAAGTTTGAATCAAATCGAGCGAAATCCCTAGGAGGAGTTCGTTGAAATGCAGAGGCTGTAAACGGCCAAAAAGGGGTGAAAATTTGGTCATCGTTCCAAAATGGCCGCCTTACCATTTATCGTACAACATTGGTGCCAGAGAGTTTTCTGTGCATCTTGGTGAGTTGGACAAGTGTACCAAATTTCATGATTCTACGTCAAACTAAGGTCAATGCGGAGGGTATTTTGAATATTTCTAGGGGGCGCTCTTGAGCCGTTTCTGTAGCGATTTGCTAATTAGCATAAACACCTGTTCAAGGGGTGGGCAATGATCGATCATACTGATTTTGGTACTCCTCGGATCAAATCTGTGGATTTTAGATCCAAACGTATGGTGATGGCGTTACGTCTTACTTCGCCATGTCGCCACGCCCACTTGCTCCACCCAAAACGAACAGTGCTGGAAAGCTTGTTACACCAACATGTCTTTAGTCACTGGACACAATGTCACGCTGATTAGGTAACACGGGTCCGATATGGACCTTTCAAAGTAAAACTTTACACTTCCTGTTGTCAGGGGGCGTGGCTTAAGTGATGTCATGATTTGACCATACAGTTTTGCAGGGGACCGGATGTGGGTCAATAACTGAAGGTTTGATGTATTAGACTCTTTTCGTGTAAGAGCTGTAAGCGTTTCGTTTTTCATGGCGAGATGTCCAACTTTGACGTCTGGCCCCGCCCCTTCAGCATTCATGAAAACGCACAATTTTGATGTCGTTTGTTCCCCCATGCCTTATGAAGAAACTGGCCAAGTTTGAACCAAATCGAGCGAAATTCATAGGAGGAGTTCGTTCAAATGCAGAGGCTGTAAACGGCCAAAAAGGGGTGAAAATGTGGTCATCGTTCCAAAATGGCCGCCTTACCATTTATTGTACAACATTGGTGCCAGAGGGTTTTCTGTGCATCTTGGTGAGTTGGACAAGTGTACCAAATTTCATGATTCTACGTCAAACTAAGGTCAATGCGGAGGGTATTTTGAAAATTTCTAGGGGGCGCTCTTGAGCCGTTTCTGTGGCGATTTTTGCCACACCCCCAAAATACGTAATTTTTCACCAGTCCTGACGAGTCCGCCAAATTTGGTGAGTTTTCGTATATGATAAAGCCCCCAAAAGGCCACTTAAAGAGGGACTAGAATAAAAAAAAAAAAAATAATAATAATAAACACTACAATTACAATAGGTCCTTGCAGCGCTTCGCTGCTTCGGGCCTAATTAAAGCTGCAAGCAGCATTGAGGCCCTCGCAGCTTAGCGCCGCTCGGACCTTATTGAGGCGACCGCGCGAGCTCCAGCTCGTCCGCTCGGTCGCCATTTCGAAGTCTCTCGTGTCTACTCCGCACCAGGGGTGCACACGCACAATAAATCTGGTTCAGATCGGATGATGTCTCACTGAGATATAACAGTTTGAATAATCTAGGGGGCGCTCTGGAGTCACATGTTAAACCACAATATCAATGTGTCCACAAGGTCTCACTGATGATACACAATAAATCTGGTTCAGATCGGATGATGTCTCACTGAGATATAACAGTTTGAATAATCTAGGGGGCGCTATGGAGTTATATGTTAAACCACATTATCAATGTGTCCACAAGGGCTCACTGATTATTCACAATAAATTTGGTTCAGATCGGATGATGTATCACTGAGATATAACTATAGAAATAATGTAGGGGGCGCACTTGAGTCAAATGTTAGCCCACCATATCAATGTGTCCACAAGGGCTCACTGATGATGCACAATAAATCTGGTTCAGATCGGATGATGTCTCACTGAGATATAACAGTTTGAATAATCTAGGGGGCGCTCTGGAGTCATATGTTGAACCACAATATCAATGTGTCCACAAGGTCTCACTGATGATGCACAATAAATCTGGTTCAGATCGGATGATGTATCACTGAGATATAACTATAGAAGTAATGTAGGGGGCGCACTTGAGTCAAATGTTAGCCCACCATATCAATGTGTCCACAAGGGCTCACTGATGATGCACAATAAATCTGGTTCAGATCGGATGATGTATCACTGAGATATAACTATAGAAATAATGTAGGGGGCGCACTTGAGTCAAATGTTAGCCCACCATATCAATGTGTCCACAAGGGCTCACTGATGATGCACAATAAATCTGGTTCAGATCGGATGATGTATCACTGAGATATAACTGTAGTAATAATATAGGGGGCGCTATGGAGTAAAAATTTACATACCATTATCAATGTGTGTCGAAGTGTTCACTGATAAAGCACAATAAATCTCGTGCAGATTGGATAATGTATCACTGAGATATAACTGTAGTAATAATATAGGGGGCGCTATGGAGTAAAAATTTACATACCATTATCAATGTGTATAGAAGTGTTCACTGATGAATCACAATAAATCTCGTGCAGATCGGATAATGTATCACTAAGATATAACTGTAGTAATAATATAGGGGGCGCTATGGAGTAAAAATGTACATAACATTATCAATGTGTGTCGAAGTGTTCACTGATAAAGCATAATAAATCTCGTGCAGATCGGATAATGTATCACTAAGATATAACTGTAGTAATAATATAGGGGGCGCTATGGAGTAAAAATTTACATACCATTATCAATGTGTGTAGAAGTGTTCACTGATGAATCATAATAAATCTCGTGCAGATCGGATAATGTATCACTAAGATATAACTGTAGTAATAATATAGGGGGCGCTATGGAGTAAAAATTTACATACTATTATCAATGTGTGTCGAAGTGTTCACTGATAAAGCACAATAAATCTCGTGCAGATCGGATAATGTATCACTAAGATATAACTGTAGTAATAATATAGGGGGCGCTATGGAGTAAAACTTTACATACCATTATCAATGTGTGTCGAAGTGTTCACTGATAAAGCACAATAAATCTGGTTCAGATCGGATGATGTATCACTGAGATATAACTATAGACATAATGTAGGGGGCGCACTTGAGTCAAATGTTAGCCCACCATATCAATGTGTCCACAAGGGCTCACTGATGATGCACAATAAATCTGGTTCAGATCGGATGATGTATCACTGAGATATAACTATAGAAGTAATGTAGGGGGCGCACTTGAGTCAAATGTTAGCCCACCATATCAATGTGTCCACAAGGGCTCACTGATGATGCACAATAAATCTGGTTCAGATCGGATGATGTATCACTGAGATATAACTATAGAAATAATGTAGGGGGCGCACTTGAGTCAAATGTTAGCCCACCATATCAATGTGTCCACAAGGGCTCACTGATGATGCACAATAAATCTGGTTCAGATCGGATGATGTATCACTGAGATACAACAGTTTGAATAATCTAGGGGGCGCTATGGAGGCTATTTGCTAATTAGCATAAACACCTGTTCAAGGGGTGGGTAATGATCGATCATAATGATTTTGGTACTCCTCAGATCAAATCTGTGGAGTTTAGAACCAAACGTATGGTGACGGCGTTACGTCTTACTTCGCCACGTCACCACGCCCACTTGCTCCACCCAAAACGAACAGTGCTGGAAAGCTTGTTACACCAACATGTCTTCGGTGACTGGATACAATGTCACGCTGATTAGGTAACAGGGGTCCGATATGGACCGTTCAACGTAAAACTTTACACTTCCTGTTGTCAGGGGGCGTGGCTTAAGTGATGTCATGATTTGACCATACAGTTTTGCAGGGGACCGGATGTGGGTCAATCACTGAAGGTTTGATGTATTAGACAGTTTTCGTGTAAGAGCTGTAAGCGTTTCGTTTTTCATGGCGAGATGTCCAACTTTGAGGTCTGGCCCCGCCCCTTCAGCATGCATGAAAACGCACAGTTTTGATAACATTTGTTCCCCCGTGCCTTATAAAGAAACTGGCCAAGTTTGAATCAAATCGAGCGAAATCCCTAGGAGGAGTTCGTTGAAATGCAGAGGCTGTAAACGGCCAAAAAGGGGTGAAAATTTGGTCATCGTTCCAAAATGGCCGCCTTACCATTTATCGTACAACATTGGTGCCAGAGGGTTTTCTGTGCATCTTGGTGAGTTGGACAAGTGTACCAAATTTCATGATTCTACGTCAAACTAAGGTCAATGCGGAGGGTATTTTGAATATTTCTAGGGGGCGCTCTTGAGCCGTTTCTGTAGCGATTTGCTAATTAGCATAAACACCTGTTCAAGGGGTGGGCAATGATCGATCATACTGATTTTGGTACTCCTCGGATCAAATCTGTGGATTTTAGAACCAAACGTATGGTGATGGCGTTATGTCTTACTTCGCCACGTCGCCACGCCCACATGCTCCACCAAAAACGAACAGTATTGGAATGCTTGTTACACCAACATGTCTTCGGTCACTGGACACAATGCCACGCTGATTAGGTAACAGGGGTCCGATATGGACCGTTCAACGTAAAACTTTACACTTCCTGTTGTCAGGGGGCGTGGCTTAAGTGATGTCATGATTTGACCATACAGTTTTGCGGGGGACCGGATGTGGGTCAATAACTGAAGGTTTGATGTATTAGACTTTTTTCGTGTAAGAGCTGTAAGCGTTTCGTTTTTCATGGCGAGATGTCCAACTTTGACGTCTGGCCCCGCCCCTTCAGCATTCATGAAAACGCACAATTTTGATATTGTTTGTTCCCCCGTGCCTTATGAAGAAACTGGCCAAGTTTGAACCAAATCGAGCGAAATCCCTAGGAGGAGTTCGTTCAAATGCGGAGGCTGTAAACGGCCAAAAAGGTGTAAAAATTTGGTCATCGATCCAAAATGGCCGCCTTACCATTTATCGTACAACGTTGGTGCCAGAGGATTTTCTGTGCTTCTTGGTGAGTTGGACAAGTGTACCAAATTTCATGATTCTACGTCAAACTAAGGTCATGCGGAGGATATTTTGAAAATTTCTAGGGGGCGCTCTTGAGCCGTTTCTGTGGCGATTTTTGCCACGCCCCCAAAATACGTAATTTTTCACCAGTCCTGACGAGTCCGCCAAATTTGGTGAGTTTTCATATATGATAAAGCCCCCAAAAAGACACTTAAAGAGGGACTAGAATAAAAATAATAATAATAAAAATAATAATAATAAACACTACAATTACAATAGGTCCTTGCAGCGCTTCGCTGCTTCGGGCCTAATAATAATAAACACTACAATTACAATAGGTCCTTGCAGCGCTTCGCTGCTTCGGGCCTAATAATTGTCTAATCTTGTCATCTGCGTATGTTTCCCATACACAGACGAAATTCGTCTCTGCATTTAACCCAACCACCTACCAGGTGGTGCAGTGAGCAGCCATAGAAGGCGCTCGGGGAGCTGGAGAAATAGGTGTGCACTCATAGACACCCCAAGATGTGTAGTGGCCGGGACGCGAACCCACGTCCTTCGGGTCTCAAGTCAAACGCCTTAACCACTACACCATCTTGGCTCCTAAGTGTCTTGCCCAGGGACACAATGAGGTATGCAGTGACCGGGGATCGAACCCGGGACCTTCCGGTCTTGAGCCGGCTGCCCTGCCTCTACACCATCTCAACCCTTAAAGAAAATGCTGCGGTCCCACCCGTGCGGGTGCTCGTAGCGAAACTACTTTTTAAATCCAGCTGATTTGACAATTGTGTTCATTTATTAAGGAAAAGTTCAGCTAAGACACATCTTTGCTATAATTTTCAGCAAACAAATAATAGTTTTTACCGTGTTAATCTTGTAAAGTCCTTCCATGCTCGCTCGCTCCTGTGGCCGCCATATGCAACAGGGCGGTGACGCATAACATTGGCGACGCATCAGCGGTGACGCATAATAGATGCAACTTAAATAAAGGTGCGACATGTTTATGGATTTTTCCAATTTATTGCCAATAATTGGACAATGCGACTTATAGAGAGGTGAGACTTATCAGGCGGAAAATACAGTAAACACTTTAATTTTATCTTTAAATTGCAGCATAATGCTGGTGAAGATTCTCAGTCGTCTAGGACATGATAAAATCAGAACAAGCGCTCAATACAAAAACAACTGGACTTTATTTGTTGCAGAAAATGTTTCACCCTTTATCCGAGGGCTTTTTCAATTTTTCAAAACGTTTTCTGCAACAAATAAAGTCCAGTTGTTTTTGTATTGAGCGCTTGTTCTGATTGCAGCATAATGTACGCGCACACGCTGTCCATCCAGCAGGACTTTTTTTGCTCTAAAATATCTGTACACATACAGGTACACTGGTAGTCGTCAAAAGCCTAGAGGGCCCTTTAGTGCCCCCTAGTGGTCGAAAGTGGTACTGCTCGATTTGTTTCAGTCAGAATGAATGGAAACGGTCATATCTCAGCCAAAAATTTGTCTAAAAATATGGGGAAAAAATCCATAAATACGTCGCTTTGCTGTATAAGTTGCAGGACATGCAAATTAAGCAAAAAACTGCGACTTATACACTGAAAAATACGGTAGGTGTTTTTTCTCTTTTATCTGTATTGCGTACAGTAATCTACGTTTAAACATATTCAAGGATTCAAGAATTCAAGGTTCTTTATTTGTTGTACACACCACATGTGCCAGATGTGGTGGAACAAAATTTTGTACACAGGGTCCCAGTTACATCCAACAAAAGTATTAAAATATAAAAACAGTAAAGATCTAAGATATGAACTATGTTAACTAAAAATACACTAAGCACTAGTAGTATAAAAACAATACGCTGAACAGCAGCATGAACGTGAGTCTGTGTGAGCAGATGAGCACGAATGAACACAGCAACATGAAATAAATCAGCATGTGATGTGTTTTTTAACAGAATACTGTATTCTGGTTAGATATTCATGAGTCTAGCATCCGGTAGCATCAGGGTAGAAGCTGTTCCTCAGTCTAGTGGTTCTGCACTTAATGCTCCTTAACCTTCTGCCTGAGGGGAGCGGTGCAAAACGTGTGTGCTGGGTGAGTGGGGTCCTTCATGATGCAGGTGGCTCTCTTCCTGCATCTGGAGGTGTAGATGTTGGTGATGGTGGGGAGGCTGACTCCAACATCTTCTGTGCAGCCTTCACCACTCTCTGCAGAGCTTTTCTTTCTGCAGCTGTGCAGCCTCCATGCCACACGTTGATGCTGGAGCACAGGATGCTCTCCACTGCACACCTGTAGAAGGAGGTGAGGACTGAGCTTCTCAGACCAGCTCGTCTCAGCCGTCTGAGGAAGTAGAGTCTCTGATGACCTTTCTTGATCAGGCTGGTGGTGTTGTTGCTCCAGCTGAGGTTGTCATTCATGTGCACACCCAAGTACTTGTAGCTGGAGACCACTTCCACCGCAGATCCTCTTATGTTTGGGGTGTGGGGGTTGGTGTGTTGTTTCCTTCTGAAGTCCACGACCTTTGTTTTCTTCACATTGATGTGAAGGTTACCTATATATACTATATTTTATGCAAACTGGATTCCAAAAAAGTTGGGACACTAAACAAATTGTGAATAAAAACTGAATGCAGTAATGTGGAGGTGCCAACATCTAATATTTTATTCAGAATAGAACACAAATCACAGATCAAAAGTTTAAACTGAGAAAATGTATCATTTTAAGGGAAAATATGTTGTTTCAAAATTTCATGGCGTCAACAAATCCCAAAAAAGTTGGGACAAGTCCATTTTTACCACTGTGTGGCATCCCCCCTTCTTCTGTAGAGTTTCAGCTGGCAACGGCGGATGGCACGGTGGATTGTGTTCACTGACAATGCTTTCTGGAAGTATTCCTGAGCCCATTCTGTTATTTCCTTGACCGTGGCATTCCTGTTTGAGGTGCAGTGCGTTTAAGGGCCCGGAGAT
>JBBPBX010067135.1:0-19485 GCA_038048925.1 Garcialebias charrua
GGTTTGCCTTGAAACCACAAATAGACACAGAATTGAACAACTAGATTTCACCAGGAAAGATGCTAAGATGACTGTCTCACTTTACCCCAAGTGACTAAATAATTCAGCGAAGACCGGAGCCTCCCCCAAGGCCTAAATAGCAGCTGGACTCATCAACCAGATTAGTGGCAGGTGGTAACCCAGGAACTTCAGCACAACCACTCAGCATCTGCAAGGTGAGCACACAGCAAAACACAACCACAACCACAACAGATATTTAATTGAAGGCAAAAGGTGATGCAAAAATAAGGTATGATGAAGGTTTCACAGCTGATACCTGAATATTTGAAACCATTTTCTATCATAATATAATTTCATCAGAGCACTAAAATCTGCTTTATGTTTATAAAAATAACTAATTTTCCTCATCTCAAATCAGCGCTGTGCAGTAGCTCATTATCTGACTCGCTACTAAGGCAAAGATTTGAAGAATTAATTAGATGATTTTCTAAATAAGGTTATGCCGGCGTCTCCCACCGATGCTAACTCCGCGTCCCATTTTCGCTGCTCGTTTTTTCATTTGTCATGCTTTTTTTTTTTTTTTTTTTTGCTTTTGGAGCATGTAAATGATTCTCACATTTTATTCATAAATGTGTTTGTGTTCAGCGAGAGGAAAGCAGACACGACCCTGTTCGCTCAAACAGCTGCTTTCACGCTGGATTTTTGCCTGTCCCAATTACAAAGCCGGGCAGGCGGGGAGTTTGTGTCCCAGCGTTTTGCGACACAGTCAAAACACCAGTGTTGCGTTTTTTCTTCCCGCTGTAGTGGTTGTTAAATCTTCTGTGCACTCTGCACCCCCACTCTTGTTTGTCAAAGCGAGCTGCTGCTCAGCTCCTCTTTCTCAGCCAAAGTCATATTAAAGTTTCAGCTCACACGGTAAACTGCAGACACTCTTTGGAAACTATTGTCGCCTTTTTAATGGACAGCAAACTGTCAAACAGATTTCTGGCTTTCTGAATCTCCGCAGCTCCGTCAGCAAACAGAAGGTGACAAGTCTGACAGGTCGGTGAGTGTGGACCGTTGAGTCGAAAGCCAAATGTCGCACAGTCTGTCAGGAGCTTTTTCTAGCTGTTTCATTGAGATTCATGCCTTAAATGGGCTTCAATGGGAGTGTTGAATCCATTAAAGAAATTGTGCTTTCATTAGCACAAATGGTTTTCTGCACAGCTGTGGTGATTTTCTATTTGGTCATTTGGTCTGTTGGTGTTTTTAGCAATTCCTTTAATGTGTAGAGTATATAAAAACAGTTTCAACTTTAAATTTGATCCAAGAGTAGGACGCAAGAAACACTGCAGCATTCTTCACGTGTTGCCAAATACTGCACCATTGTGCCACTTTCCATAAAACATTAGTTGTATGTTTGTTGCAGCTTGAATCGCAGTCCGCCAGCTGTTCGAACATTAGAACACTGTCGGTCATAACCACCATCATCACACGTTTAAACACTGCTCTTGACAAAAGGATGGTTTTACAAGAGAATTCGCTCTGGTTCGGTGCCAGTTTAGTCGTTCCCGTTAGTAACGAGTGAATTCAGATTTCAGGTGGCTGAAATCAAGTAGTTTGTCTGCTTACATGGTGCCTGATATAATTAGAGGAAGATTTTAGCTACTAACAAATAGGCTTAAGCTGCACATTAAATTGTTCCATCAAACACCAATCAGACTGAGAAACAGTTTACCGGTAGTTCCTGAAGCAACAAGACTCACTACACTGTCACACATTTAAAGAACAAAAAAAAACACACTATTTATTATACAACATGTACAACTAGTTAATAGAATAGAATAGAAACAGCCTTTATTGTCCCACGGGTGGGAAATTCAAGTGTAACAGCAGCAACAGCAGCATCAGATAAAAGATTCACACAAAAAGTTCCTAAAATGTTAAAAACAATATATAAAGACGTTAAAAAACAATAGTGCCGCCGCTTTGGTGCAGGGGATAAAGCGGGCGGCACATATGCTGGAGGCTGAGCCTCTCCACAGGCGTCGCGGGTTCACGTCCCAGACCCGACGAGCTCATTTCTGTGGTGTCTCCCCCCTTTCTACCCGTTTCGCCCTCTCCCTCTCTAATAAAGTCCACTAGCGCCCGAAAATGCAAAAAATATATAAAAAAATATATAAAAAAACAATATATAAAGAAATACGATAAATAATACCAATAATAATGTTCAGTATATATTGGAACATTAAGAATGGCAGACTCTGTACAATACAGTATTATAGGCAGAGTGTGTGTTTTAATGCAGAATTTAATGTGATTCTTAATAAAAGGATCATTTTTTTCTATTGTTTTAAACGTGTGAATACCAAGTTCATTATGTCTGCAGTGTACATTCAGATTTTGATCAACTAAAAATAAGAAAACAATAATAAGCTAAACATATGAAATAGATTGTGTACTTTCTTAGACTTGTGTTGTATTTGAATTGAAGCTTTTGTCTGTGTTTTCATCAGGTTTGTATTTTTGCAGGTGACGACTGATATTACACTTGGGAGGATACAAACAAAGATATTTGTTACTTGGTAAATGTCAGGAATGTCTATTCTGAGGCAAGACGTGACATTTTCCCCAGTCAAACAAGCTTGTATACTTTAATTCAGGGGTGTCAAACTCGTTTTGATCTGGGGGCCGCATACAGCTAATCTGATCTCAAGTGGGCCAGACCAGTAAACTCATTCCAAAATTACATAGAACAAACAGTAAGTCCACTTTTTTTCTTTGTATTATTGCAAAGAATAATAATAATAATAATAATAATTTGTCACATTTGTCATCTGTGTATGTTCCCATACTTGACAGACGAAATTGGTCTTCTGCATTTAACCCAACCACCACCAGGTGGTGCAGTGATCAGCGTTGTCGCGCTCGGGGAGCTGGGGAAATAGATGTGCACTCATAAACACCCCAAGGTGTGCTGTGGCCGGGGTTCGAACCTGGGTCCTTTGGATAACAAGTCCGATTCTCTGCCACTACACCATCTTGGCCCCAAGAAATAAAGTATAAAAATATTTACATTAAATTAATTGTCCTTTTACACTTTTACTCAGTTTAACATTTATTTACATTGTAAATAGTTTAACATTTATTTACATTACATTGTAGTTGCAGGCTTCGTAAACAAATAAACCGGAGAATACGCTGGTTATTACGAAGAAAAGCGGGCCGGCACGCTGGGGTGCTTTGTTGCAGTGAAAGAACACAACAAAACACGCTACAGTGGTAGCGCGGTGGTGGGCCAAGCGTCGTGTACGCCGCCTGGAACTTTAAGCTGGTCCGGGCACCACGAGTGAGCCGAGCGCCGTGTACGCCGCCTGGAGCGCCGTAGGAGAGCCGGAGGACCGCGGCCTGGAGTTCGAGCTGGGCTGGGAGCCGTGAGAGAGCCGGGGCCAGGCACCGCGAGTGGGCCGAACGTGAACGCCGCCTGAGAGTCGTGGGAGAACCGGAGGACCGCGGCCTGGAGTTTCGAGCTGGACGGATCGCCGTGGGAGAGCCGGGGGACCGCCGCTTGGGGCTGAGCGGGCTTCGGAGCTGGGCCTGGAGCTACGTGCTGTGCTAACTAGGCTGCATCGGTTCTGGTGAGGGTCGGAGCTGGGCCTGGAGCTACGTGCTGTGCTAACTAGGCTGCATCGGTTCTGGTGGGGGTCGGAGCTGGGCCTGGAGCCACTGGAGCTGAGTGCGGTGCTGGCTGGACTGCGTCTGATCTAGTGAGTGGACCTCTTCGGATGGTGGATCTGATTGCTGCAGGCTGCTGAAACTGTGAGTTCTGAACTAATAACTGCTAATCTGGGTGCTGCACTGCTGGGCCACACCAATCATCTTTAGGCCTGTGAGCCTCGTGGAATGGCCACGTGGTTCAGTGAATAAACCAAAGTCCTGCTACCAATAGGTCACAAACTCTGTAAGTATGACAAGAGGTAAAGGACCAAAGTCACCAGTCTCTGTAAATATGAAAAATAGAGGACAGAAGTCACCAGACTCGGAGAGAAACAACTCAGAAATGCAAGAATTTAAAGAATCACTCAACTTTATGAGTGGACAAATAGAAAGTTTAACAGCAAAGATGGTTTCCCAGGACAAGCTGGTTAAAGAAATAAGAGAACTGAAAGAGCTGGTAACTAACAAAGACAAGATAATTGCTGATTTAGAACAAAAAATAGAGGATTTAGAACAATTTACAAAGCAAGACAACGTGGTCATCTCAGGACTTGATGTTAGTAACTGTCGGACACATCAAAGAGCTCCTAAAAACAATGATCCAAATGAGTATGAATCTCAGGAAGAACAAGGGACTCTGGAGGAACTTGTAGTTAATTTCTTACGGGAAAAGAACATTAACATAAGCTATGAGGACATTTCATTCTGTCACACCCTGCCCAGTAATTCATCAAGATTCAAACCGTCAGTGGTCGTTAAGTTCATTGGCAGGAATACTAAAAACTATGTTATGCAAAATAGAACAAATCTGAGGGGATCAGACGTTTACATAAATGAACATCTTACCAAAAAAAATGGAAAAATTGCAAAAGAAGCAAGGTGGTTAAAAAACAAAGAAAAAAAAATAGCATCAACATGGACTAGAAATGGATACGTCTTTATCAAAGCAAAGGAAGGGTCTCAGCCTAAAATGATAAAAGAGCTGACGGATCTGGATGAATTCAAGAGATGAAAAATTACAAATCAATGAAACAACTCACAATCAAAATGGATAAAATATACGGTGAAATGAACAAATACATTAGAACATGACAACATACGAAGACTCAGAACCTAAAATATATAATGTTGAAAATGTGATTGATGCAAATTTTTTTCCTGTAATAAATGATAGCGAATATTATAATGAAGAGCAGTTTAATGACATCAATATATCAAATGGAGTTCTCTCCATTATTCACTTTAATAGCAGAAGTATAAATGCAAACATATCCAAAATAACAGATTACTTAAAACAATTAAATAGAACTTTTACGATAATAGCGTTGTCAGAGACATGGCTTAATGATGATAACACTAGTAATATTCACATCGAGGGGTATGATTTATATCATATGAACAGAAATAATAAAAGAGGTGGTGGTGTCGCACTATTTGTCAATAATGAAATAAAATGTAAATTAAATAATGAAATGTCAATAATAGTTGATAATATTATGGAAATGATAACAATAGAAATTATAAACAAAAACGATAAAAACATAATAATAAGTTGTGTATATAGATCACCAGGAGCAAATATAGAAATATTCACGGATAAAATCTTGGAACTAATGGAGAAAAGTTTTAATAAAAATATTTTCTTGTGTGGAGACTTTAACATTGATATGGGAAATAAAACAGATTCAAATAACATAAGCACATTTATAAACTCAATGTACAGTTTAAATATGTATCCATTGATATCAAAGCCAACAAGAATTACAACTCATAGTGCCACAATAATTGATAATATTTTCACAAATATAACAAATGGGGATGTAATTGGTGGTATCTTAACGACCGACTTAAGTGATCATTTACCAGTTTTCACAATCTTTAAAAATGATCAAAAAATCACAAAAGCAGACACAACGAAGAAAAAAATCATAAACACATCAAAAAAAGTTTTGGAAAAATTGAAAGAGGATCTGGATAAACAAGACTGGAATGATGTGTATGTTGATGATGCGAACAGGGCATATGATGAGTTTATGAATATCTTGGAAACCCTGTATGAAAAGAATTGTGTGCAAACAAATTACACAAAGAGAAATACAAATGATCAACCATGGATGACAAAAGGGTTAAGAAATGCATGTAAAAAAAAGAATTATTTGTATTCATGTTTCTTGAAATTGCGAAGTCAGAGCGCAGAAGAAAAATATAAAAAGTATAAAAATAAATTAGTAGGGATTATAAGGAAACATAAGAAAGAATATTATAGTAAATTATTAGATAAAACTAATGGTGATATGAAAGCAACATGGCGAGTAATGAATGGTGTACTGAAGAATCATAAAGCAAAAACTGGTATTTCAAAATATTTTGTAAAAGACAACGATGAAGTTCATGATGAAAATGAAATTGTAAATGGATTTAATCAATATTTCGTGAATGTTGGATCAAGCCTTGCAGCTAAGATACCAAAAGTAGATAAAAATATGATCCACTCAATTACAGGTTGTGCAAATAGTATTTTCCTAAATGGAACTAACAAAGAGGAAATAATGAATGTAGTAAAACATCTTACAGACAAGAGATCGAAAGACTGGGTGGACATGGATATGATGTTTGTAAAGGACATAATGAGCCATGTTATTGAGCCGTTCACATACATATGTAACTTATCATTTTCAACAGGAATTTTTCCAGATAATATGAAAGTAGCTAAGGTCGTTCCTCTTTTTAAAAATGGTGATAAATGTGTATTCAACAATTATAGACCTATATCCTTGTTACCACAGTTTTCAAAAATTCTTGAAAAACTATTTGTAAACAGACTAGACCAATTTATAGATAAACAAAATATTCTAAGCAGCAGTCAGTATGGGTTTAGATCAAAAAACTCTACATCAATGGCTCTCATGGAATTAATGGAACAAATAACTACTGCTGTCGATCAAAAACAACATTGTATCAGTATCTTTGTTGATTTAAAAAAAGCATTCGATACTATTGATCACACAATTCTCCTTGAAAAACTGAACAAATATGGTATTAGAGGACCAGCATTACAGTGGGTATCTAGCTACTTAAAAAATAGGAAACAATTTGTACAAATAAATGATGTAAGATCTGACCTCTGTAATATCACATGTGGAGTTCCCCAAGGCTCTGTACTTGGACCAAAGCTTTTTATTTTATATGTGAATGACTTGGTAAATGTGTCAGGACTCCTTAAATGTGTACTTTTCGCAGATGATACCACTTTTTTCTGTTCAGGTGAAGATATAGAACAAATGTTAGAATTGATAAAAACAGAATTTATAAAGATACAAACTTGGTTTAAAATAAATAAATTATCATTAAATCTAGAGAAAACTAATTACATGATATTCGGTAATAGAAAGAAAACTGTTGATGTTCCACTCAAAATTGAGGATGTTGAGATTTGTAGAGTGAGTGAGGTGAAGTTTTTGGGTGTTATCATTGATGACAAACTGACATGGAAACAACACATAAATTCTGTAAGAATAAAAATAGCTAAATCGATAGCAGTACTGTACAAAGTCAGAGACCTATTGAATGATAAAGCTCTGTATTTGTTGTATAACACAATCATTGTTCCACACTTAATCTATTGTATTGATGTTTGGGGGAATGCGTGTAAAACAATCACAAAGCCTATTTTTGTATTACAGAAAAGAGCTGTAAGAATTATCACTAGAAAGCATTACCGTCATCCATCAAGTACATTATTTTATCAACTAAAATTACTGAAGTTCCATGATTTGGTAGACTATAATATTTTATCAGTTATGTATAGAGCTCAAAATAATGCATTACCTTTAAATATCCAAATGCACTTTGTTAAAAGACAAAGTTGTTATAATCTTAAGGGAACAGAGTTGTTTGTAAAACCACAATTCAGAACCAGTTTGAAGGGACGTTCTACCTCAATTCAGGGAATTAGATTATGGAATGGCTTGGAGAATGTAGTTAAAAATGCCAAGTCAATGTTTACATTTAAAAAAATGATCAAAACAAATATGTTAAAAAAATATATGTGAAATAACGTAATGTGTATTGCATTAGTTAGAAAATTAGAAAGTGTTAGTCAGTTTGTACTGTATTAGTATTAGTTAGAAAACTAGAAAGAGTTAATCATTTTGTACTGTATTAGTATTAGTTAGAAAACTAAAAAGAATTAGTCATTTTGTACTGTTGGTTGAAGAATATTATTGTTTAACCTGATTGTTGGAAAAAGTTGGTTGAAGATTATTATTGTTTACATGGTTTGACTACTGTTGTTTAATCTGATTGTTGGAGATAAGGGGCAGATATAATAAGATTTATTCTTCTTTCTGCCACCTTTCATTTTTTTACATTTTGTACACTATCATTATGAGATTGCCTTGTATTGTTTCTTTTGTAAAAAAATGAACAAATTTAATAAACATAAACATAAACATTTAAGACTTAAAATGCATTAAAAAACTGATCACAGTGATTGCACAACATTTTAAAACATTTAGTCAACAAACAGTTTTATAGGAAGGAGTCCATTTTTCTTGAAAAATCCAACACTCTGTGTCCACTTTTCTCTTTTTTGACAACGACATTCCACTGATGAGGGTGCCCGACTGTCCGTTCCGAGAGAAAAAGCGGGTAAAGCCAACACGGGTAAAGCGATTGAACTCACTAAAACACAGCGCCTCTGGGACCTAGAGGCACTCCGTTTGAGTAGGACAACATAGGAACTGACTAAACCACAGCACCTCTAGCGGACAACATAGGAACTGCAGATTTTTAAGAAAATAACGTTTATTCTTTTTTTTAAATAATTCAGATTTATCCTCGGGCTGACTGGCGGGCCTGATCCGGCCCACGGGCGTATGTTTGACACCCCTGCTTTAATTAAACTGAGCATTTAAAAAACATTTAGAGGAAATTTAAACAATATTACACTGAAAGTGAGACTAACTGTAGGAGGAATAACATTGGGTTAAAATAACATTTTTCAAAATTGTGGCAGATTTATTTAAAATAATACTTTTCTTTCTAGATTTAATAATTATATATATCATTCAAATTTTTAAAAATGCTCTCTCTGAAGGTTCTCTTCAGCACACTTTGTCTATTTTCATCATCTTGAGTTGGTTTTACATTTTAGCTACCATTCTGTTAGCCTGGCCCTCGCCTTCCTGCACAGCTCCGCTCAATTCTCATTTCCCTTCACTGCACAGTCTGGGACTTTACCCGCCCACAAGGATTTGTCCAGTAGATTTTTGTTCGGACCAATCAGAGAACAGAAGGGGCGGAGTTTTGGACCCTAACCCACGCCCCCACCTGTCCCAGCGCGCAGAGCCCTATAAAAGGCTCTGCCAGCGCTCAGTCAGCGAGCAGCGGCATGTTCTCATTCAAAAGATGCAAAGCGATGCAGATATGTGACACAAATTTATTAATTTCCCCTTCTTAATCCCTTATCTGGAGTTTTCTTTTGGTTTTTGGGCCAAAAGTCAAGTTATCGCTCCCTTCTCCCTCCTCCTCCTCCTCCTCTCCGCTGAGTGCCACCTGTCCCGGCGCGCAGCCAGAGCCAGCGCGCAGCCGCGTTCTCATGCAAAGCGATGCAGATATGTGACACAAATTTATTAATTTCCCCTTCTTAATCCCTTATCTGGAGTTTTCTTTTGGTTTTTTCCCCCAAAAGTTAAGTAATCGCTCCTTCTCCTCCACCCTCCTGCTGAGTAAAATGAGAGAGACAGCAGGCTCAATTCGTTGCTGTAAAATGAACACGGAAATGCCTCAGGTTGTCACGAGAAATAAACTCGGGTTTTAGTTGCTGAGCGAGTCCCATCAGATTTTCTGGTGTTTTGGTGAGCTGGACCAGCGATCCATGGTTTGATTTTATTGTATTAAAACGTTTTATAACATATGATATAAACACAGAATTTGCGCAGCAAGAGAAACGCTGCAGAGGGGGCGGAGCAGTTGTCAGTCAAGTTCAGCTGCTGAACTTCAGCAGAGGGGGGTGGCTGAGGGGAGGGAGCAGAATGGTTTCCCTGTTCAAATTATCCAATGGTTTTGTTCCTAATCAGAGGCCAACGCCTCCAGCAAGAAACGGTTTTCAATGGGAAAATTCCAGACCCTTGTGTGAAGCGAAGTGAAGCACAGGGTATGGTTTCAACCAGGCTACCATTCTGTTACTTTTTGACTTTTATCTAGTCTTTTGATATATTTGCTTTTTAGCCATAATTTTGCAATATTTAGTTAAATTTTTACTATTAGCTACTAGCTAACATTGTGAAAGTTTATGTATCTTTTGCACATTTTAACTTTTAGCTACCCATTATTTTAGCTTTCAAATAACCTCAGCTACTTTTAGTTTAAACTTCCCTTCAGCTTCAATCAGCTACTACTTACCCTACTGCTATCTCTAGCTACATTTAGAAGTGTTTGCTACTTTAAAATTTTAATTACACTTTCACTACTTTTATCTTTCCTGTAAACTTTTAGACTTTTATCTTTTACCTCTTTTTGTGCCGTTTTTAGCTAGCCTTTTGCTACTTTTAGTTTTAACTACACTTTAGCTGAATTCAGATACTATCTAACCTTTTGCTACTCTTATATACATTCAAATGAATTCAGTTCATCTGAGACTGTACAGTTCACACTCAGCAATTTATAAAACATATCCACAATATTCCTACGTCCCATGACGCTTTGCGCGAAATGTGCACACGACTTCCGGTTGACCGGAAACACCGTTTGTTTACATGCGAGTAATACAGTTGAAGACAGTCCAAACTTTGTTGTTTTAGTTCATTAAAAATGTGGGAACACCACTCGTTTTGTTAAAAGAGGAGGGACAAATAAAAAGAAATTACAGATGTTACCTGATCGCGCAGACATAATTTAAAAATACATAAATAGCGAACGCGTTTGCTCCGGCCTCTCGGCTAAGGTTTGTTAGCAGCTATCTCGGCTAAAAATACCGGTCGCGTCTGAGATCTATCGTTTTAAGACAGTAAATCTTCCAAAACTCTCATTAATAAACCCTCCCCGAATAAAAAGATGTTACCTGATCGCGCAGACATAATTTAAAACTACATAAATAGCGAACGCGTTTGCTCCGGCCTCTCGGCTAAGGTTTATTAGCAGCTATCTCGGCTAAAAATACCGGTCGCGTCTGAGATCTATCGTTTTAAGACAGTAAATCTTCCAAAACTCTCATTAATAAACCCTCCCCGAATAAAAAGATGTTACCTGATCGCGCAGACATAATTTAAAACTACATAAATAGCGAACGCGTTTGCTCCGGCCTCTCGGCTAAGGTTTATTAGCAGCTATCTCGGCTAAAAGTCACGGTCGCGTCTGAGATCTATCGTTTTAAGACAGTAAATCTTCCAAAACTCTCATTAATAAACCCTCCCCGAATAAAAAGATGTTACCTGATCGCGCAGACATAATTTAAAACTACATAAATAGCGAACGCGTTTGCTCCGGCCTCTCGGCTAAGGTTTATTAGCAGCTAACTCGGCTAAAAATACCGGTCGCGCCTGACATATATCAGTAAATCATCCAAAACTCTCATTAATAAACCCTCCCTGAATAAAAAGCAGAGGTGGGTAGAGTATTCAAATTTTTTACTCAAGTAAAAGTATTGTTACTTGAACCAAATATTACTCAAGTAAAAGTAGTGAGTAGGCATCCAAAAATTTACTTGAGTAAAAGTAATAAAGTACTTTGATTATAACCTACTCAAGTAGTGAGTAACTGCGGAGTACCATCTCGTGTCGTTAAATTATAACATGCAAATGGATTTACAAGGAAACATAACTTTTAATGAGACTGAACATACAATGTTGTAAATAAAAACACAAAGGCAATACCAGCCAAAAGGATTTAGAAATAAACCTTTACATTGTACATAAAAAAACAAACACAAAGGCAACTGTAGCCCAAATAATTCTGCTAAATAATAATAAACTTGACTTTCTGCAAAACTTTGTTTCTACCAGTAACAGTTGGAACTCATTTTCTTACATTTTGACATCCTATAAACAGCACTAACTGTTTACCAGAATCTCCGACGTCACTCAACATGGCCCACACGGAGAGTTTGTTGTGGTCATGTGACTGGTTGGCTTCACTTGATTGGTTACATGTCAGGTGACAATAAGTTACGCAATAATTTTGCTGCAAATGTTTTTACATACTTGAAACAAAAGTAACTGTAGCAATCGGCAGAAAGCCCATTGTAACTGAGTAAAAGTTGCGGTTTTCTCCCCTAAAATTTACTCAAGTAAAAGTACAAGTCTTTCACATTTAAACTACTCTCACAAGTACAATTTTCTCAAAAAGCTACTTAAGTAAATGTAACTGAGTAAATGTAACTCGTTCCTACCCACCTCTGTTTACGAGGTTATCATATTTAATAAAAATATGAAAAAAAAAATATATATATATATATTTTTTGTTTTGTTTTTGTTTAAATGTTCTTAATTTCATGTGTACAGCACTTTGTTGCAGCTGTGGTTGTTTTAAATGGCTTTATAAATCAAGTATAATTGTTATTTTTATGTTTTATTTCAATTTTTAGCGTATTAGCGATCGCTCCCGACACGCAGCCGGCAGACAAAACGAGCGGATCGCCTCCGCCTAATGCAACGAGCAGAGCTAAGCGGGCGGGGATTGACATGCCGGCTAAGGGACCATCTGCGGCCGGGAGCTGCCGGCTTTGGAGGACCGTTTGTCCGATCAGAGGTTGCCTCATACTGATAAATTAGCTGGAAACACTCGGTGAACTTTGTGGATGTGTCTGGACTGGTGCAGCAGCCGCAGATCGCTCAGCGATCGCTCCCAAAGCGCCGCCTGCAACGAGCGGCGCTAAGGGGCGGTGTGCCGGATTAGCAACGAGCTAACAGCCTCGTAGCGGCACCCTCTTAGCTCCACCGGACAGCCAGCTTTGTGCGATCAGAGGTTCCTGGAGCTCGCCTCGATGTCGGACTGGAAGCCGAACATATCGGGGGACACCCAGCTACCTTGGAATAACAAAGCCGACAGCCTTTTTGAAGGTGCAGCTAAACCGGACTACCCGTAGCTGCGGACTCGGTGGGGCTAAATGCTAACAGGTGCAGCTAAAGGAGGCGAGCGCAGACGGCTTTCGGTAAGTTATTAAAACTTTTTCTGTCTCCAAATGTATGAAGTTAGGATACGAACAGTCCTTCCTGTAAAGGGTTTGGACTAGGGCTGAACGATTTTGGAAAATAATCTAATCGCGATTTTTTTTCTATAAATTGGGATTGCGATTTAAAATGCGATTATTTTTACTGGTTCTGTATTAATTCATAATAATAATAATAATGAATTCAATTTATAACGCACTTTTCATTAATGAAAATCTCAAAGTGCTACAAGGTGCAACAGAATTAAATGTCAATAAAACAAATAATAAAACAGTTAAAATCAATAACAGTATCAGCTAAGATCAAAAGTAGAATCATGAGGAGGTAGAGTATGCTCGGTTGAAAAGAAAGGTCTTCAAGCCGCTCTTAAAGTCAACCAGTGACTGTGGGGCTCTCAGACAGTCAGGAAGAGAGTTCCACAGGCGGGGGGCAGCCACACCGAAAGCCCGGTCTCCCATGGTCCTTAATTTGGTTCTCGGAATGTGAAGGAGATTACTGTTCTGTGACCGCAGCAAACGGGTGGATGACGAACACTAACGACACAACTGTTTTTTTTAAATCAGATAATTAATGCGCTTTTTCACGCAGAAGTTAGCTTGCTGAGCTAGCTGCTAACAGAGCACCGTCAAAACAGACCCGGTCACATGACCAGCTCGCTCTCTGTTTATCTCCCGCAGTCTCGTGTCTCAGCGTCTAAGCTCAGATACACGTTTACACGAGCTAACTTGCCTGAATTTATAACTTTTATGACTTCTGTCGAGCCTGAAGCAACTGTGTTAGAGCGCACGGTCTCCTCCTCCCTGCTCTCTCTGTTTTGCTCCGCTCAGAGCTGCGCGCGGCCAGACCGGTGTGATGCCGAGAAGCGTGACCAGCCAAATCGCAGCCCGTGCGATTAGTGAATCGCGTTTTAACATATTGCGAGATAATCGCAAATGCAATTAATCGTGCAGCCTTAGTTTGGACTGTGTGGTGCTACAGAAAGCTGCGAAGCTCGGACGTAATGCAGCCGTGCTAACAGCGGAACTAACAGGCAAACAGACGACAGAAGCTGGTGCTCAAAGTAAGAAATGTCCAAGACAATGTCCGATGTCCAAGACAAATTTCCCCTTGGGGACAATAAAGTATATATCTATCTATCTATCTATCTATCTAAATGATTTTTTTATTTACTGTATGCTCTTTTAAAATGTGTTAAAGTGTTAGAATAGTCATTACCGCACACCTAGGTGTATAAGTGGCGGCTGGTGCGGTATAAATATATATATATATAGGTGGTCCCCGATTTACGAGATTTTCATGTTACGAGATAGTCGGAGGAATGGAACTCGCTCGTAAGTCGGGGACCAAGTGTACTAGACATTTTCTATTTCTGAATTCCTGGATATTTTGGTGTAGCGGAGTGCATTTTTTAGTTGAAATTGAACGCATCGTGATGCTGTAACAAGCTGTGAAGAAGAGCAAGATTTTAAAAAATCTGAATGGTGGACAGCTTGACTGCAGGATCCAAACAGTTCCTAACACAGCTTAGCTCCACACTTCACTTTAGACTGCAGTAAATAAATACATACCTGTGTAACCCTGATGTTTGGTTTGATACCAGTGAACTGATGAATCGCTCACCCAGGAACTCTTCTCAGCTTCACAACATTTATTAACATGAACTTCATCTGTAACAGAAAAAAAAAACATGTGGTTGGTGGTGGTCTGACATGTAGCTCCTGCCCCAACTCTGAGAACGTCAGGCAGTAAAAAATGCCGTCAAGCCAGTCTCCACTTCCAAAATGATGGTTTTGTTGTGCACACAAACACTATGAATTATGGTAACCTTTGTGAGTTTTCAAAATAAAAGCTGTTAATGATGTCATACTTGCTGTTGTTACAAAATTATTTGTTGATGATTTATATATATTATTATTTATTATATAATATGAGAAAAGGGAAAAGGTACAGATCAATCAAGACAAGAACAAACAGATTTAAATATAGTTTTTCTGTCCACCGTTACTGAACTTAACAAAATCTGTAATAAAAACTGAATAAGGGACAACTGGTGTAATATCAATCTGCTTGTGTTGCACATTTGGAGTGTTTCAAACCTGTTATTAACTTTAATACAGTTTATATTTTTAATATTGTTTTATACTTTACTGTTTTTACTTTTGATCTGGGAAGCAAACCCAGATTTCACTGTATTCATGTGCAATGATAATAAAGGTCTCTTCTATTCTATTTTGCAGCAGGTTTTGAATTGTCTTCTGCTGAACTTGATCCACCACAAAGACTGTGTGGTTCACAGAGTTTCTGCACAAATCAAAATATGAAACTTTAAATTAAAATGTTCTCAGAGAACAATAAGTATAATTTTTATTCACACTAACCAGAAACCTCCAGTGATTTTGGTCGACATGGACAAATAACACAAAGCTCTTGTAATTCTCAAAATTTACCAGTAAAAAGAAACACCTGATGTTAAAATGCTACAAATGTCATTTCTGAAATTAATGTACAATTTTAACTGTTATTTTTCCAAATGGTTATTGTCACTTAAAAATATTAAGACATATAAATTATTTTAAATTAAACATTCCTGTTTTTACTTGAACTATGTTGCATTTCAATGAGACAAACTTTCTGCACAGTAATGATGTGATTTGTGGTAAAGTCGTACTTACCCTCACTGTTTCTACAACATCCTGAAGAACGAGCAACAAACACAGCAACTTAGGGAAAATTACATGGAAAATGTCCAACTTTGGAGGGCCTTTATTTTGAAATTCCACATGAGATCTTGGTGACATTTGGTGAGCAACATCTGGAGATGTTCTACAGTCAGCCTGAAGTGAGACTGGTCACTGGAAACTAAGAGTTTTGTTTTAATATTAATGGAAACTTCAGGGAAAACAATTTAACATTCTCACATAATGAACATACAAATAACCACAAAACAGAGACAAAAGTTAAATATTATGGATCCATATTCACAGGAGGACATTAAAAATCATTTCTGAACATAGACCAGCAAGAATGACTTCAATCATCTAGTCAAAACATGAAAAACACATTGAAGTTTTTTATTTATTTAACTTAGCAACACAAAAAGTTCTCTACTCTTTGGATATGGGGGCGACATTCAAACTTTTAGTGGAAACAGCTGAGCAGGAATGTTGGTCCCATTACAGCTTCCAGTGCTAACATGTGTTTTATGTACAGAGTTTGTACCAACAGGAGACACAGATCAGCTTTTATTTTGAAAGAACCTCGCAAGCGTGACTATCTAATTCATGGTGTTAGCGCGTGCACAACCAAACCGCGTGAGCGCTGACTTTTAGAAGTGGAGGCTGCTGGACCGAAGTATAATATTGAACAATTTTACTAGAAATTACAACCATACCTGTTAGAGAACAAACATGTGGTTGGTGGAGGTCTGACGTGAAGCTCCTGCTCCTACACAGAAAAACACACACACAGTCACGAGACTAGATTATCCAAGCACGCGACAACGAGACGTAGCTGCTAACAGCTACACATGCTAACAGCTACACATGCTAACAGCTACACATGCTAACAGCTACACATGCTAACGCTAACAGCTACACATGTAACAGCTACACATGCTAACAGCTACACATGCTAACAGCTACACATGCTAACAGCTACAGATGCTAACAGCTACAGATGCTAACAGCTACAGATGTTAACAGCTACAGATGCTAACAGCTACACATGCTAACAGCTACACATGCTAACAGCTACACATGCTAACAGCTACACATGCTAACAGCTACACATGCTAACAGCTACACATGCTAACAGCTACACATGCTAACAGCTACACATGCTAACAGCTACAGATGTTAACAGCTACAGATGCTAACAGCTACAGATGCTAACAGCTACAGATGCTAACAGCTACAGATGCTAACAGCTACAGATGCTAACAGAGTGAACTAACTTCCTCTCCACAGACAAGAAGCTGCAGTGTTACAAGCCTCTGGCAGCAGCAGCTTGGAACTAAATCACAGAATAAAGTATTTGACTCACGAGAAGTCTTTTTTCATCAGTAATTGAAATAAATCACGGAGCTAAATCCAGACGTAGCTTCTCATCAGAAGGAAACTCGGTATCTTGTAGCTTCCTTTGTTTCTCTGCTGTAAACCTTGGAGGGTGTCACGGGCAGAGGTGGAAACTCTGCTTCCATCCCCTCATCAACATCTGGGCTAATATAATCATGCATGCTGGCAGCGGTCGAACTTTTAGATCCAGCTAGCTTGTTGTTAGCTACGCTAGCGGTGGATAGTTTGCTGGACTCGTGTTTTCTTCTTTCTGCACCTTCACATCACTCTACAGTGTCTATACACTTATTATGGTACCTTGTCAGCAGAATGTCTCCTTGTAGCAAACAACTCCCTTTAATATATGAAAATGTGTCGGTTGATTATCGGAGCTCCCAAATTGCGTCCGTTTAGAGCGCCGCCATCTTGAAGGAAAACAAAGAGGCCGAGCTTCTTCTTCTTCTTGTTGGGTTTTCTTTGGCGGTTGGCTTACATGATTTTGAAGCATTACTGCCATCTGCAGTTTAGGATACGAACTGGAATAGCGCTCAAAAATATACAAAAATAAAAATAAAAATAAAAATAAACTCTCCATAAATAAATAAATATTGCTCAGATTCTGTTGAACAAAAGAGTCCTTTTCAAGTATTTTAACAAAATGTTGGTGCTTGCAGAACCGGAGTGTTGTTGTAGCAACTCTACAGGGTCGTATCTGACGTTTATTGCATTGAGTCTACGAATCATCTGTCTTCTTTCATGATGGTACTGATGGCAGATCATTAGCACATGCTGAATGGTCTCATCCTCTCCACAGTAGTCACATTTACCCGTGTTATGTTTCCCTATGATGAATAGTGTCCTGTTCAATCCTGTGTGTCCAAATCTGAGTCTTGAGATGACAGTTTCTTCCCTTCTGTGTCTTTCAGCGCTCCGCATTTCTCCAGCTTTACGTTGAATGCTGTAGAACCATCGACCTTTTCTTTCCTCTTCCCATTGCTTTTGCCATTTTTCCCTCATTCTCTGCTTTGTGATACTTTTTACTTCTGCCCGACTGAATTTTACATCCATTTCCACTGAATTGGCTTTGGTAGCCTCCTTTGCAACTTTATCTGCCATTTCATTTCCTCTTATCCCTATGTGTGCTGGAATCCACAAAAATGCAACTGTTAATCCCATCATGTTAATTCTGAATAGTGTCTGCTGTATTTCTGTCAATATGTCCGGTCTGCTTTCTGAACAACTGTTGTTTATACTAATTACTGATGAACTGGAATCTGAACATATGACTGATCTGAGTGGTTGATTATCTTCTATCCAATGAACTGCCAATAATATCGCGGTCAGTTCTCCTGTGTGATAATTTGTTGTTTAATCTCTTCCCTACTTTAAAGAGGCCGAGCTGGTGACGTCATGTCCACATATCAGCAGGGAAAGACAAAGACATTTGTTTTCTTTAAAAAATTGGTTTGACAGAGGAATAGTTCATGTACATCAGTTATTCAACAAAGACGGCAACACTTACTCTTACAGTGAATTTTTAACTACGTCTAACTTTCCAGTACTACCAAAAGAATTTGCAATTGTCTTTGATGCAATTCCATCTGGTGTGAAAATGTTGATGTCAAATCCTGTACAAAACAGCACGAACAATTTAACTGAAGAATTATTAATTAATTAATTATTATTATAAGAATTATTCATTGGTAACTCTGACCCAAAAAACAAATAACAAATGCTGAATTAATAATTAGAGAATGTATTAGTAAACCTGCTTCTATATTCTTCTGGGATATTTAATGATATCTGTTGGAAAGATGTTTGGTTGTTACCTAGAAAATACTTTATAACTAATAAGATTCGAGAAGTGTCCCTAAAGATTCTGCATAAATGTTATCCTGTAAACTATATAATCTCCAAGTACCGTCCAAACGTAGACCCAATGTGTTCACTCTGCCACAGCTCTGAGGAGACCATCATCCATCTCTTCTGGGACTGTTCTCATACTCAGGTGTTCTGGAAAGACATTTTCATGTATGTAAATAGAAAGTTAGAAATTGACCTACCATTTGACGCTAAAATTATACTGTTTGGTTTCTTTTGTCCAAATATTTCAAGTAAGAAAGTTTTTGTTGTAAATTTAATACTACTCTTAGCCAAATTTTACATCCACAGCTGTAAATTCTCCTTGCTAAAACCTAGATTTATAGTGTTTTCTAATTATATTTCCTCTTACTTATCTACTTTAAAGTATTGTACTAATGCCAAAGCTTTAAAAACTAAAACAATCTGTAACGAATTTCTGTTGTAAGCTGCCCAAAACACATTTTTGTTTTTGTTTATGTGCCTTTATTCTCTTTTGTGCTATGCATGCCTTAAGTCTCGAGCCATGTTTGACATTGTAAGTTTTTTTGTACTTGTTTCTTTTATAAATAAAAAAAATAAAAATAATAAAAAAAACCACCAGGGGGCGTCGTCACTACACAAACAAAAGGAACATGGATTACATGTAAAATAGGATCTAAACAGTTTCCACAAATATTAAAAGAAAGATTTCTAATAACTACTAG